>NDXB01021204.1:0-12918 GCA_002631895.1 Agapornis roseicollis
GTCCGGCTGACGGCCCGGAGCGCGGCCGCCGTGTCCCGGCAGTGGGTGCTACGGGAATGTGGTAGCGTCCTCACTGCTCAGCTCGGCTCTGCTGGGCTGAGGTCGGCTCTGCTGGGCTGGGTTGGACAGAGCCAGTGTGGGCTCAGCCACCTCCCCTCTCATAACCGTTGTGCATCGCCTTGGCCGGCAGCACCACCCTGCGGCCCGAGGCGGGAGTGCGCCAGTTGTCGTACGCTTTCTGCGTTGTTTGGTAGCCCCGGCACACGGATCAGTGCTCACAGGAGCGTCTGCCGTCGCTCGCCCCACGTTTTATCCCCACGCAGAAAGACCCCCGAAGCCGTCGCTGCACCCTTAGATCCCCGGCATCGGCGGCAGCTGCCTCGCGGCTTTCCCCGCTGCCCAGAGCCCGCGGCTCTGAAGAATAGCGGAGGTGAGACGTCCTCATTGGATCCTTGTCGGCTGCCTCGACAGCTGCTCTTCTGCCCCTCAGAAGCAGGACACAGGTTGAAGGACGTGTCGGAAAAACAACAAACGCTATGCTGAATGCAATGGTGGCGGAGAGCAGTGTTTGTCCCTGTTCTAGCACCAGCACTACCAGCCACCGCAAGTTCAGGCCCCTCTGGGACATGCCCCGCGCCGTGCGCACCTCGCCGCTGTGCAGCCCAACGCGGAACAGCGGCAACATCGTCGACCTGGCCAGCTAGTAAGACAGCGACGCGTTCTGCCCTGCTTTCGCGTCCACCGTCATCATCTTGGTCACCAGGTAGCCCGCCCGCGTACCTGTCGAGGTTTGAGTGCAAGGCAACTGGAACACTGGTGTTCTCATCCCGCACTTGAATGAGCAATCCATGTGCGTGGCATCCCCCACCTGCACCTTGTAGGCGTGCACTTCCTTTTAGTCCAGCGGACGCCTGCACGTTTCCCCTCTCCGCGTCCAAGACAGAAATGATGCCGCTGAGAGGGCTCCCTACGGCGCCGGCTTCAGCGCGTAACTCATACGGGCATTGTTTCTCGCCTCGGCGTTCGTGGCGCTCAGGCGGCCCAGGGTAGTCCCCACCGGCTCGTTTTTGCTCAGTGCTGGTCCCGTCCCGCACACTGACGAAGGCCGCGGTGTTCGGTGAAACGGCTTTTTCCCGTTCGTTCCTGTGTCTAAATCGTTAGCAGGCACCACCATCACTAAGGTATCCTGAGACCTATTTTCTAATACCGAGATTTTACACAGCTTCTTGGAACCTTGCTCCAGCTTCTGAGAGCGGCCTGCTGATTTCCCCTGCACAGTGTCCACGGATTTATTCCCCAAATCCTGCTCTTTGGGGCGGCTGTTTTCTCGGCGATGGTTGTGATAAATGCTCCTCGAAAAAGCACACTCACCCGAGGGAGGTCCGAGTAGGTTTTGTTTTCTGTCATCAGGCATTTGCTTTTAAAAATGTGTGAGTTACAGGAGATATCCCATTACCGATTAATGAAAAGAAATGAAAACAGAAAGCTTCTTGAAGCTCTAGATCTGTATCTATATTCTTGACGCTCTGAGGCTTAAGTTAATTGTAAACTGCTTGGTTTATTTTACTGTAAACCCACAAATGGTACGTTTAATTCTCTACTACTTTCTATTCGATGAAATGTTAATTTCAACCCTATTTTATGGAAAATAAAATTGAATATATTGTTCAAATCCCACTCTTTACAATACGGAGAACCTGCACATTTCTGATCACATATGCAAAGTGTGTCAGTATCAGCTGTTTCTAATATAACCGGCTTCGGCTTGATACTAAGGAATTTCTTTGCAAGCACCACTTCACTTTGCTTAGTATCTGCTTGGCCTGGTATTGAACAGGCTGAAGAAATTTAAGACATGGTTAAAGAGTTCTCTCCCTAAGAAACAACCAACAACCAACAACAAAGAAAAGATGATGTGAGAAAAAGTTATCTTGAAGACCTGCCTCCAGTGTTCAGTATTTCCCTTACCATTTAGAAGCAGTAGCACTCTCACAGTCATACACCAAGTCTCGGTGTTATCAACATACGTTACAGTTCTCCTCTTTCATCCATATCATAATTACAAAATACCTACATGAATAAAGAACTGCTCAAGAAAAGAGTGGTTTTGCTCACACAGGGAAGCTTTGTACCTCCCTGGTACTTTTTGGTGGGTGCTTGGTGTCTGTTCCCTTTTCCCTCTGAGGACGTTCATCAGTGAGGACAGGCGTGCTTGTCTTTCTCTTCACTTACTACCGGGTGAGCCAAGGGTTTTGATCAGAACTGGCATTTAGCTCCATCCCCCTGTTCTCAGTGCAGGCTGCTTCTGCGGGGCTGGGACCCATACCTTCGGGGAGGGGAGCTCTGCCCTGCAGAGAACAGAGTGGAGGTTATCATTTGGGCTTTGAAGGTAAGCAGACAGCAGCGAGAAACTTAAGGGCATGTCTTACACCACTGCCTGTGTGACACCACACTTCTCTACCCAGAGCTGAAGAGGAATTCGGACTTGATGGTGGGTCTCTGACCTGAACAGGGAAAATCTAACCCAAGAAAGCATCCCCCACTGAGGATATGACAAAAGCAAACCTTTATGAGTCTGAGGAAGTCATTTAAGATGGCAAGAGCCCGGAATAAAAACATTTTCTCAGTAATGGTGAACGTGGTTTAATGTTGCTATCAAGGTGGGTCCTGGTCTCCCCTGCCGCTACTGCAACAGGTTCTAAGAACTTGCAGTAAGTCATCTGTGGTTATGATATATGAAAATGCGAGTGTAAACAAAAATTACGGGTTTGTGGGTCTTTAAACGTATATGAGGTCCTCAGCCTCATATATGTTCATACCCCGGACCATTGTGAAGTGCTAGATGGATCCCCAGAAACTAGTAACCCCATATTTAAAGAGGACTTGGGCGTCATGGGAGAGTGAAAAGGAACTGCTTCAATGATCACCTATCTCCCCTATGCTCTTTGAACAGCCGAAGGTTAATGAATGCCTCAGACATGACTCACTCTGAGTCCACAGCAACATTGACAGCTGGTAATATCTGACAGCTGCCGCAAGGTGAGGAAAAAGCTGTGAGGTTGTGTTGTAAAGTCCAGATAACCATATTTTTCTGGACAATACTATTGGTGCAAGCCACAAAAAAAAAAAAAGTAAGGGAATTCAATGGCAGAGGTCCCCACCTCCATAGCCTCCAGCAGCTTATCAAACAGCCCAACCTCGACATTGCCACCACCCTGGTGAACACAGCACTTGGCAGCGCCGAGCAGCCTAACAGCAGTGCAGGGGACATAATTAGCTACGTGACACCCCTTCGCACCGCTGTCCTCGCAGGCCCGGTTGACTCCGGACAGGATCACTGCTACCGAGCGTGTCTCTAAGAGGTGTGTCCTTCCTGCTCTGGGTCCGTGCCGGCTCTACATAGTACGTGGACAGGACCCACTGCGTGGGTCACAATGCTTATACCTCTACGTCTCATATTCTCTTGGCCCAGCTGCCCCCTCTGTGAGCCCACAGATCAAGCCCAACAGACTTGATCTAAGACTTGATCTAACTCTAATGCACAGAGCACATAGCTAGTGGGGGAGAGGCGTGGTTATTCAACACTTGGGGAGCATCAGCTCCTCAGCATCGATAGTCCTTACTGCCTGTCACACCCTGCCGCCGAGCTGCTTCCTCCCCACTCCCCCCGTCGCCTCTGCGTCGCCAGGTCCCTCACCTGTTCAGACCAGTCGCCTCCCTCTCCCGGGACAGCCGCGTCTTGCGAGCACACCGAGCTCCGCTGTTCGCCCTGGCCGGCGGGCAATCCAGCGGGGAAGCAGGGCAAGAGGGGCCTTAGGAACCGAAACTCGCTGTTGACGGTCCCGGTGGCGAAGCAGACGTCATACAGGTAGCTGCGGGGCAGAGATCCCGCGTTGCTATCTGTGGCAGCCTTCGGAAACGTGGGCAAGGACTCCGCCTCACTCTGCCTGGCCCGCCGCACCTTCACGGCCACGGCGGCCACCGCGGTGGCCAGGAACAGCGCCGACACGCAGGCTAGGGAGGCAATGAGGTACAGGGTCAGCGGTCCTTCGGGCTCAGAGGCTGGCACCTCATCGCCCACTCGCAGATGTGCGTCGGAGAAGCCATCCACGAGGGTGATGCCGAGGGTGGCGGTGGCGGAGCGCGGCGGCTTTCCCTGGTCCCGCACCAGCACGACCAACCTCTGCCGGGACGCGTCCCTCTCCGACACGGCCCTCACCGTGCGCACCTCGCCGCTGTGCAGCCCCACGCGGAACAGCCCCGGCTCCGTTGCCTTTGCCAGCTCGTACGACAGCCACGCGTTCTGCCCTGCGTCCGCGTCCACCGCCACCACCTTGCCTACCAGGTAGCCCGCCCGTGCCCAGCGCGGCACCAGCTCTCCCGTCGCCGCACTGCTGTCGGGAGATGGGTGCAGCACGACGGGTGCGTTGTCGTTCTCGTCTCGCACTACCACACGCAGCACCGTCTGGGCGCTGAGCGGCGGCGAGCCGCCGTCGGTAGCTCGTACCGCCACCTCGAAGGCGCGCACCTCCTCGTAGTCCATCGGGCGGAGGATATAAACATCCCCATTTTCTGAGTTGACCGACACGACGGGCTTCTCCTTGCCTTCCTGCTGCACCAGCGCGTAGTTTATGCGGGCGTTGCTTCCCGCGTCGGCGTCCGTGGCGTTCACGCTGCCTATCCGGAGCATGGGGCTGTTGTTCTCAGTGACCGACATGGTGTAAACCTCCTGGGTGAACTCTGGGGAATTATCGTTCACGTCCGATATCTGCACAAAGAGGTTTTTCCGGGAGCTGAGCCGTGTCGTGCCCCAGTCCGTGGCAGTGATGGTGATGTTGTATTCTGCGGTCCCCTCCCTGTCCAAGGCCGCGTTTGTTCTCAGTTCGTAGTAATTATCAAAAGTCGGGGTAAGACTGAAGGGCAAGTCTCTGTCGATGGAGCACTCTGTCCTGCCGTTGTCCCCAGAGTCCCGGTCCCGCACGCTGAACAGGGCCACCACGGAGCGAGGCGGAGCGGCCTCAGAGATGGAGGCTGTGAGGGAGGTGAGCGCAATCTCTGGAGCGTTGTCATTCATGTCCAGGATCTCCACCTGCACTTTGCAATGCGCCGACAGACCCCCGCCGTCAGTGGCTTTCACCACCATCTTGTGGGTTTTCGCTTCCTCGAAATCCAGGTTGCCCGCCACCCGTATATCTCCCGTGGCGGGGTTAAGCTCGAAGAGCTGCCGGGACCGCTCCGGTGTCTGGGTGAAGGCGTACCGCACTTTCCCGTAGGACCCTTCGTCGGGATCCACGGCCGTCACCCTGACCACCAGCTGCTCCGGAGGGCTGTTCTCGGCGACGCGCACCTCGTAGACCTCCCGAGCGAATACCGGGGTGTTGTCATTGGCATCCACCACCACGACCCGGATTTGAGCCGTCCCCGACCTTGGTGGCGAGCCCCCGTCGGTGGCAGTGAGAAGTAAATTCAGTTCCCGTTGCTCTTCTCGGTCCAGCTGGCGCTCTAGGACGAGCTCCACGTATTTTACTCCATCTTTCCCTGTTTCGAGAGAAAGGGAGAAATGCGAATTTGATCCAAGGCTGTAGCTCTGCAGATCGTTACTGCCCACGTCCTGGTCTTGGGCGCTTTCCAGAGGGAAACGGGACCCAGGGGAAGCCGTTTCCAGAATCTCTAAAACCATCTCCTTCTCCGGGAACACGGGGGAGTTGTCGTTCACGTCACGAATCTCCACCTCCCCTCGGATCAGCTGCAACGGATTTTCAAGGAATATCTTAAAGACGAGCGTGCAGATGTCCCTCTGCGGACAGATCTCCTCTCGGTCCAGGGACTCCTTTGCAGTCAGGATTCCGGTGTTTTGATTAAGGAGGAAAAGCTGCTCGTTCCCCTCAGATACAACACGGGCTTTGCGAGCCACAAGCTGGCTCGGAGAAACCCCCAGGTCCTTTGCAATATTGGCGACAAAGGAGTCTCTCTCCATTTCCTCCGGCAGAGAATAGCGGAGGGTGTCGGCCGCGCTCTGAGACATGCAAACGCACATTAAAAGCAAAATCACTTGCCTCTTGCTGTCTCTGTTCCGTATCCCGCACGCCATTATTCTCCAGAAAAGCCATCCACGGTCCTCCGTGATTCCCAGCATTTCTAATCAGCGTCCGAGGCAGAGTGGTGTTTGTCAGGAATTCCGGGGCTGTGGGATTTGAAAGCCTCCGACCACCCCAGCTCCGAGCCGCGCAGCTCGCTCCGAGTAGCTCCTACGGCTTTTTTTTGTCTCCCTGCGCCTGCAAACCCGGGGTGGGCAGCGGAACCTCCAGGTCCGTGGGCAACATCCCCACCCAGCGTCGTAACGGGGAATAGTCCGTCCTCTGCCTTCTTCGGGGCAGAGCTGCTGGTTCGGAGCTTGCTGCTTGGTTCTGTAGCCTCCCTGCCAAAACGAAGCTAACGGGCGCAGTGTAAATGCTCTTCTATCTTGGAAGCCGGCTTCCTCCCTGCATGCTCTGGGTATCACTTTCCCAGCTCACACCCACGAACTCTTCATACGCAGCTTTTTGATTGCCTGAACACTGCCAGGGATGAGGCAGCCACAGCTTCTCTGGGTAACCTCTGTCAGTGTCTTACCACCTTCACAGGGAAGATTTGTTTCCTAATATCTAATCTAAATTTCCCCTCTTTAAAGCCATTACACCTTGTCCTATCCTTACCTGCCCTTATAAAAAGCTACTCTCCAGATTTCTTGTAGGACACTTTAGGCACTAGAAGCTGCTTTAAGGTCTCTCCGAGGGTGACTTCTCCAGGCTGAACAACCCCAACTTTCTCCGCCTGTCTTCTTAAGACGGTGTACAGTCCTTTCTCCTCTACTGTTACCCCACAGGCTTAGAAATACTTTAGAGGATCCTCTACTCAGACGCCAAACCTGAACTCCTCTCCGTGGCCTACAGCTATTTAATACAAAAGGCAAGGAAACAGGAGAGCTCATAAATTAAACTCCCAGGTACCCAAAAGGTAATGAGCAGGAGCTAAAGTGGATAATAGCAACGACCCGGGATCTAATGGCGCAATTAAAAGAACCATTGAGGTGTAAATCAAGAGAGGTTCAACCAGAAACCACAAGAGCCGCAGCGGCGTGCTCCGGGAAAGGCCCACGCTATGTACCGCTGGTGAGCTATTTTATATATATATGTATATGGAAAGTATCCTGACCTTGTTCTTCACACCTTCCCTTTAATTTCCTAGGTGTTTCCGCTTTAGTTTTTGTTTGCTAAAAGGGCTGCCGCTCTCCAGCAATACTTACCGGGTGAAGCTGTAGGAATTCGCTGATGCCTTCATTTGTTTTAAAATAAAACCTTCGTGACGGTATCAGTAGGAGAATGTAGTAGCCAAGGTTGACTTTTACAGAATTTTAACTACATTTTTAGCTATTAGGATTTTGCACGGGTGTAGCCATCTTTTGTGACTTCTTCTTACTCCCATTTGAATTGTAGGGGTAATAGAGTTGAAAAGGTTAATTTACATCAAAGATCAGGTCAGCTCTGTCTTCCTTTCTTCCCTTTCAGGGACGTGTACATGTCCATCTCTTGAGTGGTTATTGTTCTCACCAGCAAAGAAGCTTGATGCAAAACCAAACATAATCAAGTACAGCGGGAGATGTGTTGGAACGTGGCTTGTCTCCTCATTCGTGCCATGCAAAACTAACAGTAATACTTGGAATCCATTTGCTTTTTGCCCTTGCCAGTTCTCCTGCTCAGCTCTTGGTAACTCAGAGAGAGGAAGGTAGTTTTGCTTCTGCATAACCTAAACTTTGGAACAGACACAAGCTGGGAAGATCTTCCACAGACACTTCCCACCCCCTCAGCAATAACCTGGCAATTGTTACTTACCTCATTTCAGAAGGGGAATGGTGTCTTTCCACTTCAGATGTAGAAGGGTGTAAAAGGATATCAGAACACCAGAAGATGTTGTTCTTAGACTGTGTCCTGAGTTCAGCAGTAGCAGTCATTTTTCCCCTTCTTAGTAGCTGGTACAATGCTGTGTTCTTGGCTTTCAGCCTGGGAACAATGCTGATACCGATGGTTTAGCTGTTGCTCAGTAACATTTACTCCAACCAAAGGCTTTCTCAGTCTCATGCTCTGCCAGGGGGAAGGGAAGCCAGGAGGAAGCAGAGACAGAACACCTGACCCAAACTAGCCAAAGAGGTATTCTGTACCACAGCACATCATGTCCAGTATATAAACTGGGAGCAGTCACCTGAAAGGGCTAGATCGCTGCTCAGGTTGGGCTGGGAATTGGTCGGCGGGTAGTGAGTGATTGTATTCTCTTCCCTTGTTACTTCTCTTATCATTATTATTGTTGGTGGCAGCAGGAGTGGTTTTGTGTTATACCTTAGTTACTGGACTGCTCTTATCTCAACCCATGGGAGTTACATCCTTTCAATTCTCCTCCCCATCCCTCTGGGAGAGGGGGGAGAAAGCAGATGAGGAGTGAGCAAGTGGCTGTGTGGTTCTGAGTTATCTCCTGGGCTTAAACCACGACAGACCGAAGCATATATTTTAGAGAAATAACAAATAAGGAGGGTCATTTACCATGCCCCACTGGATTTTGGATGGATGTTGGTATTTTCCGTTGGGTCGCAACAATAAAATAGACGTGTTTAACTGGAAACAAATAAGTACATATGCTGCCAAACAACAGCACATTGTGTTTTAGGACACACTATAAGGAACTCTAGCCACAATAAAAGTCTGATTTGCATAAAGGTGTCAGAGAATTTACTTATCTCCTGGAGCACATAGTAATGTTGTAGGCTACCTGTTTTATTGCTTTAGTCATAACATCTTTATCCTAAGAAGGTAGTTTAAAATGGTGGAAAACTGGTTATTTTCTTTACTCTGAGATTTACATCCTGACACTAGCAAAGAGCTACTTGCAACATACTTTGCTCAGTTCCTCGTATGTCTCTGTATTTCAGAGCACAGTGTTTCTAAATGAAGATTCTGCTGTACTTCTGCAGCCTGAGCAATTTCAGTTTCTTCATGTTGGTCTTCTCGCTGGGAATTCCGATCCGCCAAGCAAAATATCAGAGACTCTATGGAAAATTTGGTTGCTCTCCTGGGTAAAAGCTTTTTTCCCATCCCTGGAATCTGTCCACCTCCAGCACACCCCAAGGAGAGCCTGGCTTGGGAGGTGTCCTTGCCTGCAGATCGAAAGCACAGATGCTTTCCGAGTCCCTGTGTTTTCCAAGATGCGTGCAAACAGGGACCAACATTCCCATCTTCTTGTTCCCAGACAGCTCTGGAGCTGGTTTCTGTTCTCTTCTCCAGCACTCGGCGCTTGAATTCCCAGCTCTCCTATGAAAATGGCTGCCCTGAGCTCTCAGCTAGATGCAAACGTTAGGAAAACCAGGAACAATAGCTCCCAACCTGCTGGCTCTCTGTTATACTGTAAATCCCGCTGGTACAGCTCCTGTTTATGGTTCATTTTCCGAGAGCTAAGCCGCCCTCCTCTCTCTGCATTTATTCCTGTTAGTGCTTTCCCCATCATTCCGTTAAATATAAACAATATTTTCTCTCGCTGTTAAGTCGGTGCTTACCAACCAACGGGCTCTGCTTGAGTCACGCCAGACCTGCAGCGAAATGCTTCTGAATTCCCCAGAGCTGGACCCCGGAGACTGCCTCCCTCCTTCTCCTTCCCTGTTCTGCCTTGTGCTCTTGATGTTTCCAGCCGGTTTTCGATGCAGCAATTCCCAGCGCATTCCTTGAAAAGGCTTTGAACTAAGGCGTATTCCAGTACAGCCGGGGCATTTCGGTCGGGCTCTCAGCTGATGTCAGCCAGGCAGCATCCCCCTGGTCCCTCCCTGCATAGGAGCCCCCGCCCAGCGCTAGCCAGCAGCGGCACTTGGCGTCCAGCGCAGGAACTGCACCAGCCCCAGCACAGCGCCTCCTCTGTTAGGTCCTGGCTATCCCTAGGGCAAATTATGAGCCACGCCTCCCACCTGAAGTCCTTTGGCAAATAAACGTATGCTCTTAGTAGCTATCAAGGCATTTGGTTTGGCTCTAATAATTCAGGTAAGTATGAAAAGTCTAGAAAGCATCCTATACAAACCTGCCAGCGAATGTGCTTAACAAAACTCTGGCCAATTGTAGCAGGCACTGCTCATGAGATGTGCATTACACTTCCCAGAAGCCAAAGAAACGATTGAGGCTTTTCCAGGCCCAGGCTGGTTGCAGGAGGCTCCGAGGTTTGAATATTTTCTGTTTCACAAGGGGATCTCCAGGTGTTGTACGTCCTCTCCTAAAGTAACCTGAAGTTAACGATCAATTTTGCATTAATAGTACACGAACATCCATTGTCCCTTGGATCAGCTGCAATGGATTTTCAAAGAACATCTTAAAGAAGGATGTGCAAGTATGACTCTCCAGGAAAATCCAGATGTCTTTTTGTCCAACAGCCCCTTCACTGCCACGACTCTGGCATTTTGATTGAGACAGAAATGCTGCTGCTTCTCCTTGGACAAAATGGGACCCATGTTTCCTCCTCAGTAGTAGTACTTCCTTACGTTGCTTTGTAAGGTCATCTGCTCTAAAATCTCCTGCATACCTTCCAACTTTGACAAATAAAGGGAAATTCCCTGCTTCAAAAATCTGAGTTCATAAACCTTCTCAGAGACATTCTGCACTCTCCAATCTCCCAGAACAATGCTGGACAGAAGATACCTGCCAGATGTGTACCCAAACCCTTTCCATCCTACATCTGAATTCTTGCTCTCTTCTGTCTAGACATGACATTCTCAGTACTTCTCATTTAAAACTAAATCCTCTCAGCTTCAACACTTTGCTGTTACAAATGCCTTTTTAAACCAAGTAATTTTTCTCATCTTCATGAACTTTGTGTTTAGTGGGATCTGATTTTTCTATCCTCAACCTCACTCCTAGACCAAATATGCAGCAATTTTCTGCCTAAGTCCCTGAACCTGTGTGTTTTCTTGTGTTTGAGTTCTCAAATGGCCCACAAATAAAATGTCAATTTCTAGCTCTAAGATGATGCATTTTGTGGAGGAAAATGTCATCTACTGACCTTTTTATTTTCATGTTCTTGTGTCTGATTTCTCTGAGACTCCTTCAGTGGCCGTTTCAGTTGAGTAGGAAGAGATAGATTCCATTGGAAAGTCACACCATAAACAGTCAAGCAGCACAAGGTTGTTGGGGTATTCAGGTTCACTGTGTGAATAATTGTAGCTTTCTGTGTGCTTTCCATGAAGCAGTGAGAATAAGATGATTTTCTCAGTGATATTTGGATAGCCTTGAAAAAGAGACTTCAGGGACAGAAGTGCCACACAGGCATTTCACGCATAAGGACAAGATATCTTCAGCTTGTGAAGAGATGCTTCTACAACTGGCTACCTGAACATAATGATTATAAGTGACTGAAGGAAAATGGTTGAGTGATATAATAAGGAAGTGAGAGACAGCCAGACTGTATACTGTTCTTAATAAAGAAATAAAATATTTGGTCCTCAATGGACAGGCCAGGAAGGAAAGGATACAGGGAGAGGTTGGCTTTAGACAGGCTAATTTTGAAAGTCTAGCTGCTCATCTGACGAGAGAAACAGGGATCAAGCTGGGAAGCAGAATTGGAAGGGAAGGAGAGAAAGGGTGAGCAGAAGGAGGGATAGCAATGTTTAGGGGAGGGAAAAGTGCTACACAAGAGGGACCAAGAGTGAACAAGCATTTTATTTGGTTGACAAGGCTGATCATAAAGGACAAGGACAGAGAAATACACATTGGATCCATCCTCAAAGCATCTTATGATGAACTGGTTTGGTGTAGCACCTGTAAGAAAAGAATCAAAAAGGCCTTAGTACAGAGCAAGTGGGGTCCAATTGACCAGAGTGAAAAGGGCAGTAAATGCTGTTTGAAGTCAAAGCATGGATCAAAAAGGAGCAAAATAGACACAAAGAAGGAATAAATTAACCACTTAGGCAGGAGAGGAAGTAAGAGAAAGAAAGGTGGAGATACAGTTCTTCAAGGACCTGCATGTCCCTTCCCCATTCTCAGTGTCTGGCTTATGACCTACATTTCCTGTTTTCCATGTTTCTCCTTCAAAATGCCTCTCTTTCAACTTGGGAGTAAGACAATTATCAGAAGGTAGCAGCAAACCAAGAGAGAACCATATTATCTCAGCTTAACAGGATGAAATGACCAGAGAAAGCAAACATCAGTGCTCTACTTCCTGTTTTCTGGTGTCAGGGTTGGCCCATCTTCAAACCAAGTTTCCAATCCTGTAACCCTTGGATGGCATGAATATACTGATAAGGTGGAAACACCTGGCTCAGTGCTACCTAAAGGGAGATCAGTGGAGAACTGATTCCAGCACAGCTTCACAGCCAGCAAGATCACTGCCTGGAAGGAAAACAGAGCTTCCAAACAGAGCTTTTCATAGGAATAAAAGCAATCAAGTATGTTGTCATGTTTACTCATGTCATAGGCAACCAGAGGAGTAGGTCAAGGTGAGCAAATCACCCCTCACTTCATGCTTAGTACTTCTGAAGGCACAGTGACCAGTTCAACACTATTCATAAACCAAATGCAACTAAATGGTAAGGACCGTATAACCCCAGCATGAGAAATCTGGCCTATGCTTCACAGAAGTTGCAGGGACATCCTGTTATGGGAGCATACCTGGAAGCAAAGGCTTTTATGCCCTCTGCCCTTAGCTGGAGACCCCTTTCTCTCATATTTGAGGAGCAACTTCAGACCAGGAACCCTGTGGGGTCACAGAATGACCCTTGTGTCTCTGACAAAACTAAATCATTTCCAGAAATACAGGGCGACGAGTGAAATTCCTGGGATATCTTTTACACCATGTGGTGAAGTCCAGGCTCTCAGTATCCTAACGTACCCTTGTATCTTGACTACTTCATTTTTTTTT
>NDXB01021204.1:13076-32995 GCA_002631895.1 Agapornis roseicollis
GTATCTTGAACTACTTCATTTTTTTTTAACCTGATTTACCTTGGCAAAGCTGAGCTCTGGAAAGGCATCTTTCTGTCAGATGATGTTTTAACAAGCTCGGTATTGCTGACAAGAAACATGTAGATACTCTGAAAGAAAGGAGACTTAAAAGGACAGAAACCATCCATCCTGTGGGGAGAAATCCAGAAAGGGTTTAATCATCGTTTAACCAACAGGCACATACTGATATCAGTATCACATTTACTAGCAGAGTGGATACACTTGCAATGAAGAACTGAACAGCAGCTCAAAGATAGATGCACACACAAAGTTCCCAGTAAATAATTATAAAGTAAATAGATATGAAAGCAATGTGTTCATCAGGTACTGCTGACAGTGCACGACAAGCAATTTACTTTCCAAAGAGTTTATATCTGGACAAATACAGCACACCTCTGATGCCAAAATTCTTCTACTTCTGGGTTTGCAAAAGGGGGTGGAGGGAAGGAAGCAAACCAGACAGGGAAAAACTATGAAGGAAAAGAGGAAATGAAAGAAGGGGAAGGAAGGGAAGAAGGGGAAGTAAGGGAAGAAGGGGAAGTGAAGGGAAGAAGGGGAAGGGGATGGGAAGAAGGGGAAGGAAAAAAGGGGAAGGGGAAGGGAAGAAGGGGAAGGGAAAGGAAAGAAGGGGAAAGGGAAGGGAAGAAGGGGAAGGGAAGAAGGGGAAAGGGAAGAATGGGAAGGGGAAGGAAAGAAGGATCAGTGATGGGGAGGGCTATTAAAAAACGGCCTGCAGTCAATGAGCACTATTGCATATAAAAATATTATCTGCTCAAGCCCATCCAAGAAGGTGATGAGACTTGGGCACCACTTGAGATCACTTCAACGCAGTCGTTTTGTCCGGAGCTCTGCCCGGCGTAGAAGGCAGGGCAGTGGGCCTGGAACCTCTGTGGCAACCCCTACTCTACACCAGCAGAGGGCAGCCGCCGCCGCGGAAACAGATCAACGGCGGCTCCGCCAGCCGCAAGAGGGAGCGGCAGAAACCGGCTTGGAAACAGCCGGGCAGCTCCCCGGGCTCGGCTGGGCAAGGACCAGAGACAGGCAGGTCCCTATTATCTATCTATCTATCTATCTATCTATCTATCTATCTATCTATCTATCTATCTATCTATCTATCTATCTATCCATTTACCTACCCACCCATGCATCGGTTATCTGTCTGTCCATCTATCTATCCATTCATCTGCATCAGCATCCTGGGGAGCTGGTTCCTGTTGTGCTTTTCAGTGTACTGGGGAAAGGAGCACACACTCAGACCCAGGGAAACAAGCTCAGACCGAGAGAGTTTTAAACTCAAAGCACACGGTTGCAGGGAAGGGGGACAAGATCGTTAGTGAGGTGGTGAGATTGTGCGGTGGAATGCAGCACTCTGGACTGAGCTAGGTTTGGGAGGGGATATAGGTCATGGAGCAGCCACGGAGATTGGTTTATCCCTCGGGGTTCCTAGCACTGGCTTTCTATCCTTGCCACAGATCAAAAATTAAATTGCTGGAATATTGAGCAGTACACTGGTTCCCCCCCAGCACTGGGAGCACAAGGCAAGTGAGGACAGCAGCCAGCTTAAAGCCAGGGAATCAGGGATTGCTGGAGGAGACACCAGCACTGAAGGATTTAACTTCTCTGTCAGGCCAGTGTATCTCTAATGCAGAATATATTCATACCATTTTAAATATGCTTAAAAAATTGTATCCAGATTCATTACTACATGCTTATCTTTCATTTTAATCTTTACAGAAGATGAAGAAAGTGGGTGCAGACACCTGTTTAGACAGACAGTTATCAGGAATTCATATATATATATATGATATTCCTAATCACACACTTCAAATCGAGGCTAAATTCACAGTTTTGTCCATGACCAATTTTTTAATTTAAAATACCTTAAAGAAAACACAACTTTTAAAGTTTAAGCCAAGATTTTAAACCAATATTAGTGATGTGGAGGTGCTCGATAAAGAAGGTCCAGCCAAAGCACAGTAAACCAATCTGATCTTCTATAAGCAAGCATGTAATGCACTGTGGGTTTTGGCTCATTTTTCTTAATGTGCAAACCGTTTTTGTGCCTGCGCTTCACAGTATTTAATTTCTGCTGAAGATGAATTTATTATTTTACTTGGCCTGTACAGTTTAGTCCTCGAGTCCTCTAAGATATTTGAAATATAACTGAGCCATGTATTCTGTATTGTGTTAGAGGAAAATGAATTTGTATACGTCTAATTAAGCAGGCACATAACATTGCCACTGTTGAAAAAAAAATACATTTATACAGAAAACATGCATCTTAACTTCACCAATTGTTGTGTGTGCAGTTAGGACTAGTCATAGAATCATAGAATAGTTAGGGTTGGAAGGGACCTTAAGATCATCTAGTTCCAATCCCCCTGTCATAACTAGGGACACCTTACACTAAACCATGGCACCCAAGGCTTTATCCAATCTGGCTTTGAACACTGCCAGGGATGGAGCACTCAACCTCCCTGGCCAACCCATTCCAGCATCTCACCANCATGGCACCCTTTATCCAATCTGGCTTTGAACACTGCCAGGGATGGAGCACTCAACCTCCCTGGCCAACCCATTCCAGCATCTCACCACCCTCACAGGAAAGAATTTCTTCCTTAGATCCAATCTAAACCTCTCATATTTAAGTCTGAACCTGTTACCCCTTGTCCTGTCACTACAGTCCCTAATGAAGAGCCCCTCTGCAGCATTCCTATAGGCTGCCTTCAGATACTGGAAGGCTGCTCTGAGGTCTCCCTGCAGCCTTCTCTTCCCCAGGCTGAACAGCCCCAACTCTCTCAGCCTGTCTTCTTATGGGAGATGCTCCAGTCCCCTGATTATCCCTGTGGCCTCCTCTGCACTTGTTCCAACAGCTCCGTGTCCTTTTTATGTTGAGGACACCAGAACTGCACACAATGCTCCAGGTGAGGTCTCACGAGAGCAGAGTGGAAGGGCAGGATCACCTCCTTCGACCTGCTGGTCACGCTTCTTTTGATGCAGCCCAGGATATGATTTGCTTTCTGGGCTGCAAGTGTAGTCCTGAAGGCCCAAATGATTAAAGAATCCTTAACTGGAAATTAAGAACAAAGTTTTTGAGGTGTAATCCTGGAAGCCCTGCTCTGTCTCCTCAGAGAACTCAGAGATACACTGCTGAGGAACATTAAATCTCTACCTCTAGAGTTGTGTCAGACCACAGAGTTTTGCCTCTGCATGTGCAGATGTGTCCTGACATTAGCAAGCATCTTAGTTTTTCATTTGAGTGCCCAAATGGGATTCAGAAGTTTGTGATCCCATGTCTGTCGTCCCAAAGAGATTTGGTTCATTTGGCATTTAAAGGACAGACTTTGTGCAGAACCCATGCAAACTGTGGTGCAGCTAGGCAGAGAACAGTGCTTTCTTTTGAAACTCTAAAATGGAGATGAAGATTGTATGGTCTCCTTTTTCTTTAATACTAGTTTATGGTTAAGGTTTCAAAGTTAAACTCTCCCTAAAAAGTTTCAAACTCGCCTCTGGATATTGGATGATAGGAACTTTGGCATGGGACTGGAGTGATTCTTAGCTTTCCTTTCAAAACCTACCTTGTATTAAGTTGCAGGCAGTAGCTAACAACTAAATCAGTATCTCTTTGCTTCATTATTTTTTTCTTTCATGTATCTCATTCTGTTTCTTGATACATCAGTCAGGGCAGCAAAAGAAAGTAATGTCCAAAAATAATTTCCCCACACCTGGTGCAAAGTCATGGGTGACTCACAGAGAGATTAAGAATTAATACAGGCTGCTTCTGTGAATAAAAAGCATGTAAATTGAGCTTTCTCTTCCCAAACTCGAGTTTAAATATGTATCCTTTTGAGCATATGGAAAACCCCACTCTGTGGCCAATACACAACTGTCTGTTCTTCTGAGGTTAAAACCAGGATATTTGATACAGCAACAGGAAGACATACATTTTTGTTAAATTGTTGTTCAGTAGATGGAGTATAAGTTACTTTTAGATAAAAAACTAAACCAAGAAGACTCCTGGCCATCCAGTCTCTTTGCTTATTAACACTTTCTAATAAATACACATAACAGAAAGAATGTGATCAGGATGTGGGTAAAACTGTGTGGGATGTGAAGTGGTGACAAAACAGATTAAAGTTTGCTCCTTTGAAATGCTATATAATCACAAATACATAAATCCTACTGAAAGGAAACAGAAGAGAGGTTTTAATGTTACTCATGCAAGCTAAAATATTTCACTACCTGGGCTTCCTCAAGGGTGATGTTTACAACTTTAACTCTCACAAACTAGCCAGAAAGGATTATTCTACCTTTATAATATTATGATCTGCATTCCTATTTATTCCTGTTCTATATATTTTGATTATAAGAAACACTTCTGAAATACCCTGAAAAACAGTCCAGGCTGTTACCTTGGGTTTAGCTGGTGTGATATAAGGTGAAAGGTAATGTACCCTGCAAGTGAACGGGGTATTTTGTCAAATTTTTACATCATTACTTGCTGCTTTGTTCATATATTTCATTATACCATCCACTATGAACTAAAAAGACAAGAAGTTCAACTACACCCCTGTAACTCTACTCTTTTTTTGTACCATGAACTTCTAGTAAGCTTCCTATTTTCTAAACAGTAGACATGAAGCTTTTGTAATATTTGTAATTAACTACAGTTCCTAAATCCATCTAGAAATCTGACAGGTTTGTATTCTCTGTTTCTATAATATCCGTTTTATAATAAATGGATGGCTGCATCACACAGGACAGCTCAAGTGCAACATGTTCATAAACTAAGCCAATGCAAAGAAATATTGATAACTGATAAAAGGGCTGAAGGAAATTAAATGTGAGGAAAGGGAGTTAAAAATATATAGCTTAGGGAGAAATAGATGACAAGGTTAGATATAAATCTACAAAAATCAAAAGTGTGTCAACAATGAAGCAAGAAGCAGCAGAAGGACAGGGACACAAAATTAAGCATGTGCACAAAATGACTGAGGGGAAGATGTAAATTGAATGCTAAGGAACTGTTGGGGTTTATTTACATATAGATCCCTGCAAGTCCAAACATAATCTCCATATAAAAGCACATTCTAACATTGATTATAGCAGAATTTTTTGTGAATATTCTGGATTAAAATTGAGAAATGGAGATCATGAAAAAGAACCATCAATCTTCTTGTCCTACTTCATCATTTGCCTCCTAAGACCTTTTCTCCAACTGCAAACTCTATTAGAAAAATATGAAGTTTACAGGGAAGTACCTTAAAATTTAAGAGGATGTGTTGCAGTTACTGAACCAGATGAGCATTCCTAATACACAAATTCCAGGTTTAACATCATCTTTTAATTTATCCAGATGTACAAAGATAAGGATAGGTATGAGCAAAAATCATAAAGTTTGATCTCTGTCTTACAGTTTCACCTTGTATTATACATATCACATGTTAAATGGTCACTGTAATGCAAAGGAAGTTTGCGCTACTGCCTTATTTCTATCATCAGCAAGTATACTATGCTTTTGAATAAGTTTGGTTTTGAGCAGACTGCAATGCTTTTGATGAAGTGGCCTGACTGTTCAGCACTAACTATAACATCAGCACAACCGACAACAGTAAAGTGAGAAACAAGAACACCCATGGGAATTACTAAACACCATGCAGTTATTATGGCAAGTCACTTTTGCCAGGACCAGGTGCTCTTGCTTTAGAAAACAAAACGCACTGAAGGAAACTGGTGTTTTGCCAGATCTGGTACTTAAAAAGAAAGAATGGGGAAAAAAAATACAAGAGAAAAGAGCATTGGAAGATTAAGCAACTGTGCAAAATGAGAAAGCCTCCTTTGCAGAATCCCGAGGCAAATGCCAAAAGAATTGGGGCAATATTAGCATATGTATTCAGTATGCTTCTGGAAGCAAAGAGGTGTTTAGAAAGATTCAGTTGTAACACCTGTCTTTATTACTAAGGAATATGCAAGAATAAAAAAGCATGCAGGAAGGGTAAAAGAGGACACCGCTAAACCAAGATAGAGCAGGCCAGCTGGACTGTTATGATTTAATTAAGGAGAGTTTGACTCTGTGGGATTCACACATGGGGGATTATTCCTATCAAATCTGACAGAATTTTTCACAGTGGTAACAAATATCACAGAGGGAAACTGTGGACATAAAACTGATTTGACACTATCTTGTTAAATGAGGGAGTTAACGATTAGGGTCCATACAGCATGAAAAGCTTGCAAAAGGAAAAAGCTGGCTTTGAAGTTAAATATATGACATAAAAAGATAAAGTATAAATCAAATTTTAGTTTACTCAGCTTCATCAAACTGAATGTATCAGCCTACTCTTAATATCTTTTGGTCAAGTAGCCCTAGGGACATGATACACTTCTTTCAGCAAAATATGGCTTCCCATCCTCTACTGAAAGTGCATGAATCGTACATTACCTCAATATGACCAATTCATTCTTTGATTCTGAACTTGCCTTTTGTTCCAAGGAGCTCACTGTCAAGCTGCTTTACTAGGAAACAGTTTTCTTATCATTCCCAGAGCCACAGAACAGTTGACATTAGAATGTACCTTCTGGATATCTAGTTCAACACACTACCCAAAGCTGGGTAAGCTAAAGCAGTTGGATTTTGAATACCTCCAGGAACTCAGACATCACAATCTCTCTGGGCAACCTGTTCCAGTAGTTAGCTACTGTTATAGTATGAAAGGGGTTTTTTGTATGCATAGAACTGACTTTCATGTATTTCTGTTCCTGCATATTGCCCTGTCAATATCTGTCTGTCTGCTTTACTCCCTCCAATCAGGTATTTGATTGAAAAAATCTCTGATCCTTCTCTAGGGTAAGCTCTACCAACATTCTGAGCATCTCATAACTGGTCTCCAGTTGAACCTTCTACCTCTGCTCACAATGCTGTGGTCAAGTGTGCTAACTGTTCCAGCTAGGGAGAAAGGACATACAGTGGTGCATAACTACACTGAGAACACACCAGTAGGTATTCAAGTAGACACTATTTCTTCAGTAAACCCCCAGCCAACAGAAAGCTTTATCTTTACAGTGTTGCTGTGCAGCACAGAAAGGAAATTCATCAGTAGCTTCCATTTATGTTTTCAAATGGTCAGTATGCCAGGTTTTAACAAGAGAGAGCACACCCTATGTTCAGCTGAATGCAAGGACTGAATTATAAACCAAAAATACTTGTGAGCTTTTCGTACAACCCTCTCATGGATTCTATCACCTGCGGCTGTTGTACTACCCAGAAACTACTTCTAGAGGAACTCCAGGTCATTACCTGCAGAAAAACTTCTTCAGTGAATGCTTCTGGGCTCTAAAACTCATCTCCCTACTCGCCTTAAGAGAAACAAAGTTTCATGACGTTGGTCCCAAAACTGTACTTCAGTCAACACTGAAGTTATTTGTGCAAGAACAGAATGTTTCTGGATAAAAGTTTGTTAAGGTTGAAGGCAGTTGCTCTAGATAATATCAACCAAATAACAAAGAATGTTAAAGAATTACTCATTTATTTTACCAACAGTAATGTTTATAGCAATGTAATCTGTTACAAAGATAATTCTAAAATTGCCTAATATTTGGAAGGAAATTAAATGCAGGCTTTGACAGTTATCTGTTCTGAAGATCAGAACTGGGGCCACACATATTGATTCTCTCTAATAACACAGTGAGTTCAGATTGCAGAATGTCAGAGCTCAGTCTGGCAGCAAGAAAGCAACACATTTATCTCTGTCAGGCCGATATTGTGGTCATTTCATAGACAAAAAGAAGATAGTGGATTCTTTACTAAGAAAATCTAATAAAAATATGTACTACTAAGTAATGCTTAGAAAGTTTAGTCCTGTAGCTTCATAGACACTGTAATGCATTTTAAAACTCACACGCTAGTGTGGCATTTACTTACATACATTGTAGGGTACATGTGTGCAGCACATAGCTGCATCATAGAGCACTCTGCCATTATTCTTCCTCAGGGAAGAAGATGCATAAATCCTCTTTCTGGAGCGATCTGTGAACAGAGGAAGGAAGACAGAGAAGGAATGCTTTCATGCCACAGCATTGTGATGCACCTCTATACCACAAATGCCTTTAGCTAATGATCAGTCCTTGACTATTTATGCATATGGAAGTATAGCTATTGCTCAACAGACCTGAACAGGGGATTGTGCAGTACTGAGTAAAGGTCAAAAAGCAAATCCTGAAGCTGACTGTTGCTGAAGATGCCAAAGTGAACATGCTTTCCTTTATGGCTGCCATGGACCGTATTACCAAACCCATGTGAGGAACCCCACACATCTCTTCAGTTGCACTGGCTCACCCAACCTAAGCCCTGAGCTCTGAAACGAATTGGGATTTGGGAATGGGATATATTAAGCATTAGCTGAGAGTATAAAGCAACTAGATATTTTTTCCCCCCCATCTCATATCTGGATATTGTGGTACCTCTCAGTTCTGCTGGTTTATCAGCATCTCTTAGCACTATAAAAGCTGTGTAACTCTATCCCACTCAGAATCTCATATGCTGTTCTCAACTTTCTGGAACATGGACTCAGCCCAGTTAACACTGGAATAGTTTTGTCAAGCCTGGCCAGAGCTCCCATGTGGACCTGCCTCAGGCGTATCTTCAGGAATGTCAAATGAGTCAACATTGCCCCACAGTTAAACCTTTTGTTCTTTACTCAGAACCATACTGTTCCTGTGTCCTCCCCATTCCTGCTCATCTGCCTGTGGCATACACCATGGAGTCAAAATGCAGACGGGAAAAAAGCCCAAAACCAAAGAAAACATTGTAGTCTCTGACTACACTACCTCTCCTTGAACAGACCCTGTCTCTCCTCAAGTCTTACCTACCTGATACCCCTCATACTGACCTCTACCACGGTCTGTGCCCAGAAAAGCTTTTCACTTCTCCAAAACATCTTTATGCCCTAATTGCATACCAAGAATGTTTATAAAGCCACCTCTTATTTTCCTTTATTTGAAGAAGTCTGTGTGCCTTTGTGTATGTGACTGAAAAGCATTGACCTTTCTTATACTAGTCACTTGTCATACACAGAGACTGAATTTGTGCTGACTGGTGTCCCAGAAAGCAGACAAGGACAACCTAAAGGTAGACTTCAGTGAGTTGAAATTAAGATTCAACTCTTTCAGCTCTTAAACATAAATAAATGACAGTGAAGCATCAAAAGGAAGATGTAGGCTTCTTTAAGTAAGAACAGAATGCCCTTGAGCAATAAAACGATGCAGAGTGAAGGAAGCATGAGCAGAACAGAATGATTCACACATGAGAGACATTGTGGACTGTGCAGTAAAAGGTGCTTATTGTTCACAGAAGCATCCAGTTACATGGGCACCAGAGGGCTTGGCTTACCCCACAGGGCTGTCACCCTTGATTACAGGAAACGTAAGTGACAGTAAATGTACAGGGAAATCCCAGACTGCTCTGAAATAGAACGATGGCACATAATGGAGGGACTTGCATCATAAAAAGCGGTTGACCAGTATGTTTTCTGGCCTTTGAATAGAAGTAAAATTCCTAATACATCTTCTGCCAGTGATGATCCTGATAGGGCTTTTGATATTGACAAAACTCACTAACCACGTTATATAGACAAAAATAGGAAAACTAATACAGTCTCAAGGGTTAAACTCCTTAAAATCTCTGATTTACCAAGCCAGCTATGAAAATGTCAGAGAGTTTAAGCTGTCACTGTGCATAATCCATCTCAATTCCCATGTTTGCTGCAGTGAGTGAAATAGGGTGTTGGGTTTTTGGGGGTTTTTTTTGGTTTGTTTTTTTGAGAAGATAAACAAGCATCTATCATCTCTTACTGCTCTTTCTCTTCACCTGTTTTTTCATCTACCTTTGCTGCTTTCAATCTCCTATTACAAATCCCTCTGTCACAGCATTGAGGTTTCTAGCCTGTTTTCTCTGTTTCCCTTTTGTTCAAAAGGGAGCTGTTTCCCTAAGCAAGAGCTGGGGTCTAGGTCCCAAACACACTCTGTTGCTTTTGTGCATAATGTTTCGCAATCCTGCAAGATGCCTTTTGGTACCATTATCTTTCTACTTCCCAAATTAGTTTGTTCTTCAAATCTGGTCCATTCCTGGCTGAAGAACACCTCATTTCCTTCCACACTTACTTCCCTGCCTCTGTCTCTGTTAACTGTCTGCTGATATTCCTCTGTTCTTCTTCCTCCAGAAAACCTTTGTGAATCTTTGTGCCTGATCTCATCTTCTTTTTCTCCAGTATGTTTATTTTTCCTGATGCAATGTAGATCAAGTCACCTTTTAATGTCCTGTTATTCCAGCTCTGACCTCTTCCCTTCTCCCCTCCTCAGCCTTGAACTTGACACTTCACTTTTCTGTGTGAATTTGCAAATAAACTTCAAAAACCAATCTGGTTACACCCTAGAAATGGTTTAGATCAAATCACCATAAGGTTTGTAAGTAATAGACTCTGAAAAATTCAGTGTTTACACTACAGTTTACTGTCGATCTGTGATGACATTTCATGTATGCTCCTACAGGAATCTGCCATGCATGGAACTCTACAGAACTGGTTTACTAGCACCTTACGTGCTATTGTAATGCACACAACATTTTAGCTGATGCCAGATAGGGAAAAAGGCAAGCCTTTTGGTATTCAAAAGTACCTTGTCAATTTGGGAGGAAGAGTCTGAAATAAGAGAGAATATCATAATGACACATTCAGAAAGGTACAGTCAGGCAGGTCAGAGCAAATACAAGCGAGTGAAATGGGGAATTAAATGAGTGAGTAGTACTGCAGAAAATACCAGGGGTTATAGTGGTTCATAGACTATTGAGATGCCACTTTCAAAAACCAGAAAATCTCATTCTGGGGTGTATTATCAGACACACTCTAAGCAAGACAAGGGAGGTAATTTATTCTGCTCTACTTGTTACTAGCAAGAGCTTGGTTCCTGCTTTGGGCACTGCAATTAAAGCAGCATGGATATAGAGAATACCCAACAGAGAGCAAGAAAAATAAGGTGGTTTTTTTCCAAAACCAATGTCTTTTAGATGAGAAGGTGATTGAGGGAAGGCAAGAGAGTCTTCCAGTTTATCCAAGGTTATTACAATGAGGACACTGACCAGTTGTTCTCTGTGTCCTCTGGAGAATGGCAAGAAGTAATCCGCTTAATTTGCAGCAAAGAGGATTTAGGTTACATGCTAGAAAAACACTTGCTACTATAAGGATAGTTAAGCTCTGGAACAGGCTATCTGGATAGGGAGTAGGATTCTCTCAATAAGAAGTTTTAAGAATAGTTTTGGATAACGTGTCAGGCATAAGAGCTGCATGTATTTAATATTCCAAGTAAGGCAGAAGATCATTTGGTCATCTCTTATGTCTTTGAGGAAATTATACCACTGTATGTAAATATACTCTATATGTAATGATAACGGACCAGGCTGTGCATCTAACCTCACACTGTAGAACATCTTGGCTGCAGATTTAGCAAGAATGCTTGTGAGAGGCTTGCTAAGGTGTTTGGTATACTGAGTATATTCCAGCCGTCTTCTCTATAACTGGCTATTTACACACATGATGGCAAGGATCATTAGCAGCACTATTTGATGCTAGCTTTTCATTATGAACAAGAGAAGAATATGAAAGTAAATTATTACAGGGCAGATCCTGCTAGAGCACTCTATGACTTTGTCAACAGGCTGCTACAGTATTTTTGACACTGGTCTTCTCTAATTTCCTAAATTCTTGCATATCAAATAACACAAAGAGTACAACATACCCATATTTTGAAGTGCAATGCTTTCACCTATTAATTTTTATCTATAAAGCTTGGTTGCTTGTGTCTTGTTTACCTTGGCAACCGTCTTTCTCCCCGTGTGACACTAAACAAATTCTTAGTTACTGAGCCGCTTCGATACAGGACAAGCTTTTCAAACAGGAGGAAACCAGTAACCTGGTGTCATCTTTTGGTCACCTGTAAGTTGAATTCACATCCTTCCTGGATACAACAAGATGCAAAATTAGCCTTTCAACATGTAATGTAGTTAGTGGGTTTTATTATACTGAGCTTTGAAGAGGAATAAGGAATTCTGTAGATTTTTAAGGACACTAGGCTTGCTGGAGTTTCATATTTCAAAAAAGCTGTAAAAGAGCCTAATGGTTCAAGCCAAGTGCTTTAAGTAAATAGATTTAAATAAACAGAAAAATACTTTGCTTACACTAAGCTGTGACAATGACTTTGTCATCTTCAATTTTCATCATCTGCCACTTACCCATTTGTGGGACTTTCACCGTCAGGCCAATAACATGCAGACTTTCTAGAAATAAAAAGAATATATTACATGTTTTCTTTCGTATGGGTTAACAACTGCTTCAGTAACTCCTTTCAAAATCCCAGTTCTCACTTTTGTGAGCTTGCAAAGCCTTTATTGTAACAAGCAACAGCAATGCACACAGCAAGGTGAGGGAACTGTGCTTCCAACTAACGCACAATCTTGTGACCACAAAAGTTGGGAGATAATAGGCAGGACATAGCATCTGCCAAATATTGTTTCAATAGGACAGAGATGCAAGAAAAGTTCATCAATGCAGACTTAATCAGCTCGCTACTTACTGTAGCACAGATCTGTCAAAAAAACCCAAACCAAAACAAAAGAACAAAAAAAAACCTAAGCCAAATGAAACCAAGAACATCCCACAAAAAACAACCAAGCAAAACCCCTAAACCAAACAAGATCAAGACTTATGAAGCAAAGCAGTCTGAACAAAAGCTGCATAAGACACCCCCGAGCACCAGGCTGGTCCAAGCATAATCCAACTTGATTGCTGTAGGAATTAATGACTGAGATGCTCAGAAGTTTTTATGTTGAACTCCATTGTTTTAAGCTTGTGAGAAGTCTATCTTATCAGCTGCTCACAAAGGCCTCAGACATATAATAGCAAAGTAAATCAAAGCGCTCTTTCCCTACCACTGTAACAAAAAAAAGCCTAAAACCACCCTGATAGCACAAAGACCACCAGCAAGTACAAGTTGGTTTTAAACAGTACCAGGAGTCTCTGTGCTTTGATCTGGGTGTAGATAGGGAAGGATTCCTTTTAAGGATTAGCTAGTTAACCAAGTGCCATTCCCTTTATTACATCCAGGAACAACCGCTTTGTTCCAATCCAAAAGTTTTCAGCATTTGCCTGGTATTTGAAGTTATTCATTCAGAGGAAAAAAAAAAAAGCAGCTCAGAAATAACAGTGAGGTAGGTGTGCTCTTTTCTATAATAATAGGACCTAGTTCCATTGTATGTGCATGATAGGACCAGAAGTACACAGTAAGGTGTGTACAGGCCACAGTGGATCAACTTCATGAGTCTCAAGAAAGGCAGACTGGGTCACTAGCTTTCAGGAGCTGGAACTGTTCAGAGAATCCAAAAGCGGTTTGCTAACCTGGTGACAGACACGGAGAGGGAAAGGGGCAGAAAATATTCTAACAGTACCTTACTCTTTCATTAGCTGTACCTTCATGAGATGTTTACCATAATTTGGATTTTAAACCAGTGAAGGCGTACTGCAGCGTGTTCCCAAGTTGTACAATTCAGGGGGATGGTGGTGGAGCTGGAATATATACAAAAGGAGTGCAACTTTTTTTTCCTTGAGTCAGCAACACAGAGATGGTGTAAACCACCCATGTTTACTCCATGCCTTTAATCTGTCTGCAATCTATAGCAGAATACATCCCTAGAGTCTTTCCTAGTCCTTGAATTCTAGCAGCTGTCACTTGAAGTTAATTTCTTCCCTTGTCTGGAAGCTATTTTAGTGCAAATGCAAGTACATATGCCCTGAGCAAGGCTCCTAAGAGCAGCCAATGTGACAGGTACACTCCCACATATGTGTATTATCTTATTCCAACAGGCTAGGAACCAGTACCAAATATTTTTCCTTTTATTGTATTATTTTGTTAATCCATGTCCTATTGCTGTGTCCTTTAACCCCACTGCTTTCCAAATCATTCCCTACCTCATAAAGCATTTGCCACAGCAGCTTAGAGTTTAAGGTGGTACTGGGCTCACAGCAGCCAAAAGACCATGGGGAAGGAGCAGCACAGGGACCTGTTCTGGATGTTACAGGTCTCCTGCACCCCAGTCTTTCATGTCTATGTCTCTTAAGCTCCAGCCTGTTCGGTCAGCAATTGTTTTTGAGGTCACACTGCCTCATTTCTGGCTTCCTCATTGCTCCCTGAATGCATTGTAGTTCTCTGCCTCCTCTTGTTATGCAGATAATTACCCCTACAACCGCTTCTCCAGCACTGTCTCTTTCTGTGCCTATTTGATGTATATTATGAGCCATGACCTCAAGAAGAGCCTGAACTTCATTCCATTAGTCATCCTCTCCCTCTACCCAGTATAAATTGCATTGCCATCATACCTTGCTCTCCAGAATAACAACCTATTAACCTTTTCATCAACGTAGAAACCTCCATTCCTCCTACATTCAAACAATACTCTGTTGGTATCAAAATTGTGTGTGTGCGAGGCTTAAGCAGAAGGGAGGCTGGGAACACTAATTTAAGCAGAAAATTAGTTGCATAACATTTACTCTGAACTTATAACTTATCAACATCTACTTGACCTCAAAAACTGGATTGCTTGAAGAAGATGAAAATTAAGAATAACAAAATAAATAATCTTGGTGGGCTTTCTCACTGTAAACCAAGATTCTAGTAGCTTCCCATGTGAAGAAGTCCCTGCTCATAGCAGGGGGCTTGGAACGAGATGCTCTTAAGGTCCTTTCCAACCCTAGCTATTCTATGATTCTAAGAGGCAGAAAAGGAAGTTCTGGCTGGACATGTTTGCAGAAGCAGACAACTGTAAAACACAAAGCGTGGGATTCCTCTGTCAAAATGGAGATGTTTGTGGTGCAGACTGTCACCTTGGAGCTCATTGCTGGACTCTCTTTATGAAGAGACAGAAATAGCCCTTTCAAGGATCACCTCATCTCACTCAAAAATAGGACAAATGACTGGAAATTCAGAAGAGTTTATTTACCTCCACTGAGTACGAAAGGAGACTCAAAGACTTGATCAGATGCAGATACCTATGCTGCAGACTTGTCAGATTAGGTGAGGTGAATCCCACTAGGTTTTCTAAATCTTGCCCATGTATTTCCCTGTTTGCCTATGTAACACGAAATATATGAATACTAGCTATAGTATTAAATATTAATTTGTTCCACTACTGAGAATAAAATTCCTTGGTTGGCCCCTAAGCATGTTGTAGCTGAGCACAGCAGTACTAGTTAGGGAAACAGACTATTGTGATGGGAGCATTTAAAAGATAGATAAATAAGGGCAATTTTAAACTCTAAAATCAACTCCTCTTGTTTGATATTAACAATATACATAGTTAATGGCTGTTGGTACCTATGATAACAATCACCATGTATTCAAATAGCATAAAGCTCCTGTCCTCGATGATCTCAGTCCAGACAGTGAAAGGGATCAGTTGTGAGAAAGAAGAAGCTGGAGTCAAAGGGGTTTCCGGACAGTTCTAAGTCATTCACCCCTGCACTGCAGCATGCTGGGAGGGGGGAAGATGTACTTTCCTAGGCTGCTACATATGTCTTGGCCTGTTGTTTGTTTTTCATTTCATACTGGGATTTTGTGTGTGTTTTCTCTTCTTTAATCTCTTGATAAGCTGCTGCTGTTTCTGCTTCCCCACCACCTTACAGCCAAAGCTGTCTTTTCTTAGCTTCCCAGGGTGTGCCTTTTTAGTCACCAGGGGCTGTTCACAACTGATCAGCTCATTGCTGACACAGTTCTGGGGACTCTGTTTCAACATGTGCCCATATTTTCAAGGCCTCCACTGCTATCTAATGTTTTAAGTTGTGTCTATAGCTAAAGACACTAGTTAAAGCTCAAGTTCACACTCAAGTTCTTGTAACAAGCTGCTACCAAACCTGCTAGGCAGGGAGTAGAATCTGGCAGAGCTAGTGTAAAGCCCAAAATCTGTTTCTAGCAATGGCAATACTACTTTTATTAGGTACACCAGGTACAAAAATGCTTATACACTGATAATTATACAAGTGTGCTCATGTTTCAGTTCCAAACAAGCTGATATTAATGATATCCTGCTTACAGAGCACCTACTTCCAAGGGTACAACAGGCCTAAGATTTGGCTAAAGGCACCTGCCAGGCCCAGAAGTTTTGAAAGTTTAATATTCTCTAGAAAGAATGTCTCAAATGTCTTGTCCAAAAAAAAAAACCAAGTACTCATTACACTAATGAAGAAACAGTTGCCTTATTTACAACTTAGATGNCACCTACTTCCAAGGGTACAACAGGCCTAAGATTTGGCTAAAGGCACCTGCCAGGCCCAGAAGTTTTGAAAGTTTAATATTCTCTAGAAAGAATGTCTCAAATGTCTTGTCCAAAAAAAAAACCAAGTACTCATTACACTAATGAAGAAACAGTTGCCTTATTTACAACTTAGATGATTTCATCCTTCAAGATGCTCTGTTTGAATGAGTGGGTTACTCTATTTGTTTTACAGTGAGACTTCTATGTTTGCTTTTTTAACAGACATAAAAACATAAACAGGATTTAAAATAAACATTATAGAAAAGAAGAACCAGACTAATTTGGGAAGTCTGAGAACAGCTAACTGTGAATACAGCGCTTTTTAGCATAGTTTCACACCTATGATTTGGAGTGAATTTATTTAGAACAATTTGTAACACTGGGGACTACGTAAGCCAGGATAACATTTCATATATTCAGGAATAAGGAATTTCCTTTTAGAAATGAATATTCAGAAACAGATAAGATTTCTTACCTCGTGCTGGTCAGAATAAAACTTCATAGATATGGTTCAGACTCAAGGCCCATGTCCAGCTATGCACGGTCCCATCTTAGAAAGTCCTCTTAAAATTTTTCGCAATGAGAGGAAACAACTGATTTCTTAAATGAAATAATAACTTCTGTCTAATGAGGACCATAATCAGCCCCAAATACTACTTGAAACTTTCCTGCAGTACAGAGCTAATGCTCTCTTGGTAACAGTTTACTGACTTTACTGCAACACTGAATTATCTACCTCATCTTGTGACTTCACATAATTTCTCAGCACTTTTTTAGTGTGGACTTCTGAAATGTATTCTCTTAAATTCAGAATTTACCATCACCATTGAGAAACTGAGTAGCATTTTTTAAATCATCAAAAGTTATCTTGATGGCTTGGATAAAGCCTTGTTCCTATCCCCCTCTTCCATGCCTGGTATCACCAGTGAATTTGTTGGAGCATTAGTGAGCAGTGCAACCTTATCTGTAACCAGGGAATCCCAGCCAGAATTTTAGCGGCTTCTTGAGAAATTGCTTCATTTGTTACATGACTTCAGCCAGTCAATTAATTGGTAACTCTATACACACACCATCCCTTCTGACAAAGGAAAAGGACTTTGATCCTTTAGAAAAGAAGAATGAGTATGTTCAAGTGATAATTCAGTTCCAAAAGCACTCAGAAGAGCCATCATCCAGCAATGTTGCTCTTTGTTAAGTGTGGAGGAAGGCCAGTAAAGTGTTTTGGAATAAACTCATGACATTAAATAAATGAAGAAATGGCTTTGAATAACCATTCCATTTTAAGAGATCTCCATTCAGAAAGGAGAAATCCACACTTTGCAAAGTCATACTGGTACAGTTATTCTGAACTATAGAAACCACCGGGTTGTTTTAAACTTCTTACCATTCTTACCTAAGATCCAGACTCTTTTTGAGGAAGAATGGTACCAGGCTTTGATGCCACAAACGATTTGAGATTACACAGAAACAAAATTCTTTCCTCTTCTTTGACAAAAAAAAACAAAACCAAAAACCCCACCAAACACCCCCACACACACACCTTCCTGTGAAAATCACGGAGAGCCTGGGGGCTCCATCATTCTTAAACCCGAAGTTCACCCAGCTTTTTCACCTCAACCCCCGTTGCACCATTTAGAAGAGAGAACAAACAATTCAGTGTCTTTCACAGGCTGAATGAAACTGGATGGGTTTTAGCCAACTGAAACTCTTTAACTGATCGGTATCAATTAAAGCACATGCGGCTCAGCTGTTTATCCTACTGCCTTTGCAGTTATCCTCCCAGTCCACGTGTTTTTTAATGTGATGTGTTTTCTCTGCAATATTGTTACCAGACTTAAAGAGAATAAGCAAAATTAAAAATTTAATTTTTCTTTAAACCTCAGATTCTTTAAGTTTAGGTGAAAGCACTTTCTTCTTCTTTTAAATTCTATTTCCTCCCCTGCCCCCGACAAAGTAGAAACTTCAGATGCAAAAATGCTTCCTCTGTGTTTCAGTCAAAAGCTGCTGCTTGCCAAAAAGCAAGAACAAAGGCAGAGATAATACACCTCCAGCTCACTCCTTGTCTCACAGCACGAAGCGTCTGCTTAGGACTGAGTTCCCATAATCTGAAAGTGACTGATGCTCTAGAAATCTATTCAGCCTGAACCCTTTCTGAAATCATGTCCTTCTCTGACACTGCCAGTGTGGAATGATAACTGGGGGGTTGAATATCACAGGATAACTTACATTTCCTTCCTTCTCTCTCTTCCAGTAGTTTCCTAACAGAAACGATTATAAGCACTTGTGTCTCATAAGAGAAGCAAACAAATTAATGTAACTCATTTATTTACTGAAAAAAGGGGACGGAGGAGGAGAAGAAGGAAGATATTTAACCACCTTCATAATAGCAAACCCTCCCATCTCAGCATTTAACAACAAATTAGGAATTTAGCCTTGCAGCACAGCCAATAAGGAAGCAGGCTTATGTGCACACAGATTTACTCAAAGGATCCACAGCTGACAGCACTCAACTCTGACAGAAGTCATCACTGGGCAAAAGTGAATGTTAAAAAAGACAGAAAGAAGAGAAACTGAAAGAGCATCTCCTCCAGTGCAACAAGGAAACCCCGAAATCTTTTCCAACTGGAACAAAAGGGTTTCTTCAGGCCTCACTCAGTGTCTCCATTGTCATTGCTAATAGTGTGGATTGCAGCGAGCTTTGATGATGTGTAGATACTGCAGCGATAATTGACCATTAGACTTCGTGCTGCCCATCACTGAGTAATGTTTATTAGTTGTTTAAATGCCTCCTATTGTTACCTACTGAGCAATGTGGCCCCTAGTTAGATGAAAGGTACAGGTGGAAAAGGAAAGCAAATCAACCCATCAGTGTCCCACTACAGATCTAATCTGCCAGGCCTAGCAGTTATTTACAGTGTGCTAGTGCAAGAGGACATCGGGTGCAGAGGTGAAAGCACTGTCCCAGAGCGTGGTGGTGACTGCAGGGATATAAACAATTTAAATAAAGGATTTATATGATGTGCTTTAGGGTTGCATATAGGGAGTTTGCATTACAGAGGTGAAGGCACTGTGAGCACATATTTGCCATCCTTGCCTATTTTGGAGGACAACAATGTTGGAAGATCACACACACACACACACACACCCAGTAGAACTACAAACAGCTGTTTTTGTGGTTCAAGACAGTCTTCCTCATTAGAGGGTGTCTCACCTATCAATTTTTAAGTGTTAAAAGGAGATTTCCACAAGCTTCAAAAATCATTCTTCCAGGATTCAAAAATCTAACAACAAACCTCAAGTTCATGACCAAACTATTGCTATCCTACACAAAAATGTTCAGATTTAGCTGCTAGGTTCTTCACATGTGGAACTCCCAAACTCTGAGGAGTACCTGGTTTCTTCTCTCTTTTGTTTTTTTGTTTTTTTGTTTTTTTTTTTTTTTTTTTTTTTTTTTTTTATTTTTTTTTTTTTTTTTTTTTTTAATTTTTTTTTTTTTTTTTTTTTTTTTTTGTTTTATAATAAAAACCTC
>NDXB01021204.1:33035-102566 GCA_002631895.1 Agapornis roseicollis
TTTTTGCAACCAAATTATTCTGTTACATTTTTGTTAAAAGTATTTTTCTCTCTATCCTCAGGGTTTGGACATAGAATAACCTCCTTTCCCAGTCTGAAACACAGTCAGCTGTGCATTAAAAGAAGCTCAGCTGCTCATTATGTAACAGTTTTTTTGTAAGAGAATATATTATCTTTTGAAAAATTATATGAGTGAGAAGGGTATTAAATAAAGCATTAAAGGATTGACTTTTAAAAAGCCCAGGTTAGTAAAATACGTAAGATTTCTAACCTCAATCAAAACAATCAGTCCAGCTGAGCAATTCTTTTGCTCCCATTGGTATTTGATTTCCACATCAGCTGGTTAGGACAAAAACTAAACCACCTCAAAACCATTAAATGTGTATAAAACCGTGTTTCGTTGTTCGGGATGGGTTGTGCCACACAGTAAAATCTGGTTGCGTATGCTCAGTGGGACTAGCAGGTATTTTCCAATAGTGATGGATTCTTAAGCAGGCAACCTAAAATTGCCAGTTCTGGACCATGTCTCTAAAAGCAGCATAGCCCTTATGCGCTTATTTCTTTGTAGGATCTGGTGTGGTTATTGCCTGCAGCAGAAATGTACAAAGAACAGATGCTTTGTTATTAACATTGCTCAGGTGGAAAAGACATAGTGCCTGTTAATGCCTTGAACCTATAGGTGCCTTTTCTTAGCCATATTCATAGTGAATCACAGTGATCTTATACTGGGGGGGAGGGAGGGGAGAGGGAGGAAAGCAGTAATATGATCACAGTAACCTTGTTGGATGTATTTGAGGAAGAAGCTCATTTATGCGACTGTAGCAGAAAATGTCTTGTAGTGACTGAGGAAACCAGTGTTTCTAATGCTGCACGGCTTTCAAAACATGCCAGAGAAGGCAAATTTGCCCCCAGCTTTTATTGTGGCACATTTCATTTCATTACTGTGAAAAGCTAGAGGCTGATAAAAGACTTGGTGCCTTTTGCTCACTGCAGGGTCAAATTCCTATTTTATTTCTGTGATTTCATGCTTGTCTTTGCCATACAGAAGACGATCTTGACAGCATGTCTATATGTTGAAGGGGTTGTCCTAAGTCACCAGTCAGCCAGAGAAACGTGAACTGCCACATCTCCAAGAGCTGAAAATGGTGAAACACTAACAGTTCTGGTAGAGACAGTGGCAGTGAGTGTTTCACCACAAAACTCACTTGCTGTGGTGCTTTTGCTTTGTAATTTAATCAATGCAGAACTAACTTCACCATCAATATTGATCAAGCTGCGAAAGCTCTGCACTGCAGCACTCTAATATCCGGTTACTTTCAGGTTGCTTTGCATTAGCCTGGGTGCATACTAATGAATGCCAGCGCCTCCATGGCTTGGCAGGTTCACAGGGGGAGCCCAGAGTGCATAATAAGGGCCTAAGCAAAGATACTTTATGAGAATTTAATTTTTTTCTTAGGTACAAACAATTGGAGCAGTTCTTGCATCAGCCAAAGAGTGCATTTGACAGCTATGCAGATGATACAGGCTATTTGTGAAAGCCTCTTTGACCCAGGGGGCCATTAGCAAGATCTATAGGCAGAATAGCCCCTCCCTCTGACTGACAGTAAGTGCCTTTAGTGCCCTGAGTTGGCCTTTCACACTTTGAATCTCTTGTATCTTCTAATGTTGTGGAAGCACTTTCTGGCTAGTAAATGTCTCCTTGCTTATGCTGCTGGACAGAATATGTACATGACTAGCTCAGACCTCCTCGTGTGTTTGCAGGGAACATGAGGATAAAAATAAAACTGGTTTCACCTTTTTGTGCCATTTCCTCTCTGAAAACAGAGGGCCTGAGCCTCCTGTGCTAGCCCTTGGGAATGAGGTCTTGGGTCCTCAATAATCTTAAGTCTGTTTATACCATAGGTGATAAAGGGGAAGGTTCTGACACCACTCAGTAATGGATTTGACAGTATAGATAATGTGGGGGTAGGAGTAGTGATGTCTGAAAAGTCTTAAGTCCAAGTACAGAACTGATTTGATTTGTAACTGCTTAGCACCACTTCACAGGCAGAGAGACTTCAGGTAAGATTCTTTAAACACTGATGGAAAGAAGATTTTCAAGGCAGGGATTGCTTCTTGTTTTCTTAAAGGAGGGCTATGATGCACTAGGGGCTTAGTTAAGGTTATATCTACACATATTTTCAGTCTAGCTTCCCCCAGAATCACACATATTTTTCCCACTGAGGTTGCATGAGTGGAATTTCAGTCCCAGGAAAGCTGAAGGGATTACCTAATAGGAAAACTATTGCAGGATTAGAAGTCTAGGGTGGCTGTGTGATTGATGTGTTTCAACAATTACTATGTCTTGTTGGGCTTCTTGTGTGACACCATCCCTGTAATTAGTGGGGAAGGACTTTCTAATTCTCCTTGGTGCTGCTCAAGTGGTGCCAAAACACTTGAAGCACACAAAACATCACCAAAAGAGCTGGAACAGGGCTGCCAGGGATTAGGAAGGAAGAATGTACATGGTTTATTTTACCCAGTTGTTGACACAAACATGGCTGGGTTAAAGTAAGTGAGGCCAGTTGTATAAAAGAAAGGCAGTAATTGACTTTACATTTGAGGAATGCAATTATAGTTTGAGAACAAGTGATTTTACAAACAGTGAAAACTCTAAATGAAGTGTTAGATGGCATGAAGCAAGAAGAACCATGGACTCATTTTGTACCTAATTATGTTACATATAGATTAGGGTGCGAACATAGGGAGGTTTCCTAGAGGAAATGCTATTTATTGGAACTTTGAGACTGTTAAGTCCTAGAATGTGCAGGACTAACTTTTTGACTGGCCCACATGAATTATATATCCCATAGAAAAAGCACTGCTCTATGAAGGTAGCTTACTTGCATTTCTCCTGGGGAGAAAGCCAACTAACCATGTAACAGCTTTTTCCAAAAATGGAAGCAGTTCTTGAAATGCATCAAATGAGTGAAAAAGAAGGGAAAATGAAAGATGATCCTAAAAGATACCAATGCTGACTGTGATTAATTCCATAGCGGATTTTCATATCTAATATTTGGGAAATGCATTTGGGGTTCTGTTTTCTTCCCCTTATGTAAGAACATTGGAAAACTTTAATTGGATCCTCCCCTGTAATGTGCAATGACCCAAATACTGAGCCGAAAGAAACCTAATGTAAAGTAAGATATCTTTTTAATGTCAATATGTAATTAATTTACAACATAACTCAGATTTAATTGTTATAAAAGCCCAATACTTTTGTTCACTGATCTTGTATGCATAAAAACAGACTTCCAAAGACAATATACTCACAGAAAATACATGAATTCTGAGAGAAACAAATTGTTCAGGTGGTAAAAGGCCCCAGAACTGCAATTACCTTGCTAACAAATTCTGCAGTGTACTTTATCTTGCTCCTTTCATTGTCAGCAAGAGAATTAAAGAGACTTTTGTGTCTTGGTTCTTGTTGGTTTTGGCCACTTCTGATTCTCAGTTCTCATTATCACATAGTATTTAAGCAGCACCCTCCAAAACTGTGGCAGAATGCGCAGTCTGCCCCCTTCCTACCCCACAATCACTTTGTGCCAAGGGTTTCTCCTCCTCCTGGACACCAAAATCAAGGATGTCAATGGTATAATAGGTACACTAGTTTTGAAATAGTCAAATTTCACTTAAAACGTCTCAGCATTCCAGTTGTACTATAGGGTCCAAATACAGAAAAATCCCCTAAAAATCTGGTGAGCTGCCTGATTCAGTCTTCTGAAAACACAGTGAATCTGTGTAATGTGTATTCTACTGGCGCAATCCAGCCTCCTTTTAAACTATGCCAGTAAGAGCATCTTTTCTCCTCTGACAGTTTTTCTGCTGTTCTATCAGATCTCTATACAGGAATGCTTCTCTTCATATATTCTGCTTTTGACTACCAAATTATGCAAGCATAAATACCTCCAGCAGTAAACATCTGCAGCAAAGACAGCACTGGCAAATGTAGGTTTGTGTTAAAACAGCCAAATTTCACATAGTAGAGCTCTTGGTTCATTTTGACAGAAGCAAACCTTGGAAAATCAGCTTCATCTGACCACAGGTGAAAAATTAATCAGATTAGGTTGTATAGAGGAAAAGGGAAGCGCTTAGAAGAAAAAAATAAAGAATAAACTGATATCTAAAACTAATAAAATATCAAAGATTCCTGTAAGATTTTAATCTCTGTGCTGGATTTTTGCCAGAGGCATTGAGAACTACTTTATGATGAGAACAAACCAAGAGTATCCTTCCGTGTGTTGGAGTTACCACCATAACTCCAGTTTATAAACAGTTTGGAAATGGTTGGATTAGTCACCAAATAAAAAAGTCAGTCTAAATGTACTTGCATAGAACACTTGCATGAAAGAACAGCTCCCTCCCCAAATCTCACGTTTTTTCCTCTTGTTCCTTTAGAACGGAATCAAGGATTCTCCTTCTCAAGTATCATCTTTTTCATTGCCAGTAAACCAAGACTGGTAGCACAAGAAAAGTCTAAATAGACCACATGAGGCCACTGGTGGTTCATGCTCTCAGATACAAGTTCTTCTATTAGAGCTATATCTTCTGTGGTGTTTTAAGACTTGCTGCAGGTCCTTAAAAGTGAATAGGAACTGTCCTATTCTGAACTGTCAGCAGGTTGGAAACTTAAAACATTCAGGACATGTCTCAAGAAATCCAGTTGTTCTCTTTGATGCTAGATTAAAGGGCCTGTTAGAAATCTTAGAGCTATGTAGCTTCTTACACAGTTCCAATTAATATGACACTTCAGCTTTATTCTGTGAATGTACAATAATGTAGAAAACTCCTTGGAATTCCCTCATCAGCTATATGCTATTTAAAAATACATGTATTGGTTTTATATCAGCATCCTCAAGCACATTCAGCACTCCATTTATACCCTTAGGTTTAGTAATTCACAAAGCTTAAGCTTCACAGATTCCTACCAATAAATCCTCAAATGCATGCATAGCTTGATTTAAGAAAGATATTTTACTTGTGTTTCATACACAAAAAACTGATAAACAACAGTGGCTTAAAAAATTAACACTACTCCACTTTTCCACAAGTGTACAAAAAAGAAATAATGGATTTACATTCAACGGTAAAGCTTAATGTCCACTCTAATAATAGTTGCATTGACATTCACATACACAAGCACAGAATAAATATTTCAGGTTTCTTATAAGAGCATACAGCATACATACAGTACTTGAATTTTACATAATGAGTGTTAATAGGGTCAGAAATTCATAATCTCATAGAAAAGTTAAACTAAAATCAGAAAAGGTTGTGTAGGAGGTAACACGAAGGTACTGCACAAAGCTAGCAGGTTAGTAAATCCATTTGTGTGAGGAGTTTGCTTCTGCTTCTTCATATGAGGACAGTTTGTTTGCAAAGGTGTATTCAAAGTGCAGATCGATGCAATAAAAAATAAAACAAAGAGAAAAGATATTCCTGTATTTATTAATACATGCAAGAGGCAGCCCCCAAGTCACCCGACAGAATAAAGCTGTTATTGGCAAGTGGCCGATATAATACAGATGTTTCAGGCAATTTTTCTAAAGCACTTTAATAGCAGCAATTGTCATTTATAATGGCTCTAGACTGACTTCTGTTTGGGTTAAAGGGCATCATATTTCTTCAACATTTACAGCTATATTTCTTTATAAATAAATATCTCAAATAACAAATAGCATAGTTAACATTTCTTTTTTCTCTCTTTTGCATAAGTGTCGTGGAAAAACTCTGACCTTTTCAGAGACATAATGTGCAAAATCATGTTAGAGTGGAAACTGGGACATAGCGCATCACAGTCAGTTACATTCCTGGGATGTCAGCCCAACTTTTCTTACACTCTGAGGGCTAGCCATGCCAGGGTAATGCAAGGCTTCAAGGGACAATTGTCCCAATGGCTTCCTTGGTAGAAGATAAAATTTATGGTATCTTAAAAAGAGCTGTAAATGTGAGGTTCTGTTTGCAGGGGTGTGTATAATACGTCATGTATAGGACTCAGTATTTCCACACAGTGACTCTTCAAAATCTGAAAAGTCTGGTCATCTCCTTTGAGACATTTCCTCCCCAGCCTGAACATCTCTGAACGCTTGTGCTCATTAGGTGTTTCCTCTGTTGCATATTTACCAGCTCTTCTTGCATTTTATAATCTGATCTCATATAATCTATCTGACATCTGCACACAAATATTTCCAATCAGGTAGAGGGTGCACAACATTAAAACTTTTAAACCTGTCCTGCAAGTGTCATCAAGACAGGAGCACAGGAACCACAGTGCAGAGTCCAACCTCTCACTGGCTGTACTGTGAAGATTCTCCTTTTCGGCGTAGGAGAAAGGAAACTTGTGTCTGCTTTTTAGATTCTGAAAACAAGCCAGAGTGGAGAAAAAGAGTTAACACCAGACTTAATAAAGCTTTTTAAGACAAAACCTGTTAAGCAATTTAGACAGACACTGTGAAATTCCTGCTGATTTTCTCAAGTCTGTACATACAGGAAATTTGTTAACAATAGGAAGAAGTTGGGAGTTGCTACATAGGAGAAATCTGCCATTATTACAAAAACTGGCTAAATGGTTTCTTTCAGTATAAACCCCTCACTGGTCACTGTTCTCAGTGGTGCTGTTGCCCTTTTCCTTTTTCTCCTGAGTCTTGTTCCCCTTCTTCTTTTTCTTCTTTTTCTTGGTCTCTTCCTTCTTGCCAAAGGTTATGAAGTCACTTTTGTCAATTTGGCTGTTTGGTGGCTCCTGCCGGATGGAGATGATTGCAGGAGATCCTGGGATAATGAATTTGTCTGGCAACTCACCAGGACCACCTTGTTTGGGATTGCCCGGTCCAAATTTAAAGGTCCAGCTGTTGCTGTTCACACCAGCTCCCACTGGGGGGGACACCTCTCCCGCCTCAGGTTCTGAAAAAGCCAAAACAAGCAAGAAAACCTTAAAGCATAAATACCAGCACTCAGTGAGTATCAGCTTCCTATTTGAAAGCTATGGCTTTAGCCTGCTTTTAGCCAACTCTTGGTTGCCTGGCTACTCATCAGGGGCTTATTGACTGGTTCTTGTCCAGGCTGCTCAATGCTTGTATGCACTGCCTCACTCCACATACTGCTGGGCCCAACACATTCTAGATCCTAAACTGTGCCTTGAAACACAGGTGTTTTCTATTTTGACTTTGAAGTGCATGGAACAAGGGATTGTTGAGATGAAGCCCGCTGTAGTGTTTTATAGCATGAGACACAAGCACATGTATTGCACGGCATAAAGGTATGTTTTAGGGTGTCATATTTGTGGCAAGCTATCAAGAATGGTTCAGAAGTAAATAATAGTGCAATGACTTCTGAAACTGGGAAAATCCCCCCTATTATATTTCTTTTTTCTTATTGTAATATCACAACATGAAGGCTGAGAAACACTAGTGGTGACTAACTCTTGATTCTCTGAATTCATATGGTAAAATAGTAGACCACAATATTTGATACAGGCAAATCTAAAGTGGAGTCTGTCCCCATCTTTAGGTTTGCCGTATGAAGCAAGTTTTGATTTAATTTCCTCAATTTTGACAAAACAGAGCTAATCAGATTGAGATGTTTAAGTATGTTACCCTGACAAGGACAATTTCCTAGCATAATGAGATGCAACACAAATTAGGTTCTTCTATGAGAGAAAGTCTTAGAACCTGGTTGTTTTCTTTCTTCTTAAACTTTGAAAAATCTTTGCAATTTTGAATACAAATTGCAAATCCATTTTAAAGTACCATTTGAAGTGTTTAGAGAATTTTGATAGGGGGAAGCTCTATGTTTATGCATTGATGCTAAAGCCCTCAAGTCTGATGAAAATGCTCTTACCTACATGATAAAAAGTGCAGCATCACAAATGTAGGACCTGTCACACTTGCAACACTCCTAGCCATACACACACAAATTCTTGCAATATGACACAAACAATGCCAGTACTACTGATCTGATTAAATCTCAGCATCGTGTATTTTGCATCAGAGCTGTCCAATTGAACAGGTAAAGACGTTTGGGGTAAAGAAGGAGGTGGGATCTACATTACTACAAAGGAAAGGAATGGTTAAATAAACAGCTGAGAAGGACTCTATCCCTTGGAAGAGTAGGCAAGAGCACAGAAAGCAGGAGAAGTCCTTGGTCTTTGCCAGACCAGAAGATGATATCCAGTAAACCTCAGCTACTAACTGCTCTGTACCCCTGAAGCAGTAATGAAGAATCCTACATATATTTTAGCAGCCATTTCATAAAATGAGCAGCATCTCCTGTACTTCTTTTATGATTTTTCATGTTCTATAATGTTGTTCATATTTTTTATTTCATAAAATAGAAAATTGTATGGCATGTTTGCAGACATAAGGCTCTCTTGGTTCAAAAGCTAAAGAACACATTCTGCTGCTTGACAATCTCTCTCTTGCCTGGCAGCAAAATAAACACTGCTGGAAAGCATGGTTCCCTTTTAAGCTTTTCCATAGTTATGCACTATGTCCATGCTACAGAGCCAAAGACATGTGTATACATGACACATCAGAACTGTCCCTGAGACCATCTGTGCAATATGTTTGGCACACAGAATCTTTGTAAAGGAGGTGATATGACTTCTTTTACAATGTGATGTTTAATCATGTATTAGAAGAGCCTGTACACTTCTTTTTCCTCTAAGACTGTATTTAATGAGGAAGACTTGACTTTGAGTTTATATTCTTTCCAGGAACTGCTGAAGTTGTTTTAGTGACCTTAATCTCCCTAGTCTCAAGTATCTTTTTTTAACATTATTAATGTGGAATTTCCTCTCTTTTATCATTTGTACCTTTTCTGTAGATTTCCTACAGTCTTAACTAGGAACTTCAGATTTTTACATGTTTATTGTTGATAACAGGAAATTCCTAATAAGCCCTTTCAGACTAAATGCATTACTATGAACCAGCTTTCACTTCTGTTTAAAAAGTATTTTGGTCAGGTACCTCTTATACCACTTTTGTTTCTTTGAGATGATAAATTACAAAGGTGAATATTGTGTTTCTTGGCCTTTTACCAAATTATTAATCAATTTTCTTTCTCCAGCAATACAAAAATGTCATCTTTCATATTGTACATAATAATTTAAGTCCTATCTGACAAGTAAATCCTTTCTCTTTCACAACAAGCCCATGCAACATTCATTCCAAACGCTGGCTCAGACCCAGTGCTTTCTTCCTATTCCTGACAGGAAAAACACAGTTGAAGGTGACCTCAAATAATTTTTGAGCCACCCCTGCTCTGGCTGGGGAGAATCCTGTAGCAGTGAATAGTCCAAAACCTGCTTGGAAGTGTACAGGGTTACAACCCTCTGTGGACCACAGTGCCTCTGCACAGAGCTGAAACAACACCGTGTGTAGATGTGCCATTTTGATGTGAGCATATCAGGCTGAAGACAGGACATGAGGCAATGATGGCAACTTTGTATTCTCCACTTTATCATACAAATACAGTAACACACAAGAATAGAGGGTATCCTTATTTAACAGGGTGCACATCTATGTCTGCATTACTGAAATCTAATTCAGAACAGGATACCAATACTTTAATTGACAAACCCATTCCCCAGATGAAGCCAGTAACATTTATTATAAAGCCACCTGACAGAACGTATCCAAACACAATAAATGCATCATATCTACCTGGGAATCAGGACTCTGTCAGTTTAAAGACTAAGGGGGTTTGCTTGCATTTCTGTGGGGCTTTCTCCCAGACCCCAAGTATGCTTGTTGTCCATAAAAACTAAGCATTTTAATACTTCTTAATACTCAGTAAGCTAAAGGAAACTAATTATCCTTACAGCTGTGTGGAGAGCTCACAAACAAAAAGACAAACAGACCTTAATGGGTTAATAGCCATCATTTCCTATGAGTGGGGCTTTAATAAACCCCTTAGGAAATCTCTTTCTGTGTGATTTACCTGATAGCATGTGTGTTTATCTGTATTGGCAGCCCAGAAGGTCACCATTCAGCTGTATTAACAATGTTGTATGTTTAGGCATTTCAGATCAAGGATAAGTGTCACCACCTGGTTTCCAAAGCTTCCTTAAACATCTCTTCTGTTTCACAGAAACCAGCAGCAGGAATTTAACGACAAAAACTTCCCATTGAAATGCTGTTTTCCATTAATAGGATTAGTTGTACTTCTCATACATGTTTTTCTGGGTCTTATTAAATGCTTTAAAGCTGTTTATTAAACTTACAGGAAAATCTAAATAAAGCAAATCCACCAGCTATATTTATAGCACTTAACTTAAAGCATTACAATTCTCTTCCTACAGTTAAGAGTTCCTACATAAAAGCACAGCCTGGCCGTTTCCTGGTGCAACTCAAAGGATTCCTCTGGAGACTACCCCTTCACTTTATTCTCAAGGAACAAGAAGGAGCTTTATTCTCAGTTCATGTTCAATGACCAAATGATTCAGTTTTAAAATGAATGCATCCAGCAGAACCCAAAATCTAGGCTGCACCTGCAGCTCCTGATGCTTCTCTGCCTGTGTGTCTGTGTGCTAAAATGGGAGATGAACTCTTCACCTCTTCCATTTTGTCCTACTCTCTCCAAGATACAAGTGTCTCAGTAGACTTTAAATGGAACCTAGAGCAACAGAGGCTCTGCAGTTGAGTAGGTCATGTACTTAGTTGGAAGAAAAGAACTTCTAGGTTGTCTTTCAAAATACTTCTTTTTCTATTCTGTGACTGTTGTCTGAAATACACAGGCATATTTACATGCAACAAACCTCCACATCCTAAAATCACCTATCTGAAAGCTTGAAGCAGTAGGGCATGGTGTCTAGCTACTTTTTTCCTCTTCCAGATGCATTTATGGGTCATACACTGTATGTAGCCCTCTACCTCACAGGACTTGAAAAACACAAATCTCAGTCAACAGGCATTTGGTTAACAAGTCCTAATTGCTCTGAAAGCACCTGATTTCCTACACACTGCAGATAGAAAGTATCGTGTGGATGTCACAGGCTCCAAGATCCCAGAAAAGAGCAGGCTGCAGGTGAGCTGTGTCACCTCACTGAGCACTGAGCTGCTCCCTTGCATGCTCCAGGCAGTCCTGATCATACCACATAGGTTTTCAGAGGTACCTAATTCTCCCCATGCTCAGTGCTGGCAGCCCAAGAATCTACTACAAGGAACAGGGTCCCTAAAACTTAGCTTGTAGTAGCTATGAACACCTGAATTTCTTTTTCTTATATGTAAGCCACACAGTAAGGTAGCTCTTTTCTAAATTCAGCCACTAAAGAAGTAGGCGTCCACTCTAAACTGTCTAATTTAGTTCTTGTTACAGTCTGTAAAGAGAGGCAGAAGGCAGTTCAATCCACTTAGCTTAAAAGCTTGGTTTTAGATACAGTGAGTTGTCTCTCCTCTCTCTCCTGGAGCTGGATTACTTTTGCTTCTTTACCTACAGATAGAACCCAGACAACCAATTTAAATTTTTGGGTGGCTAGTGCAAAAGCAGCTGAATTCCACTCTTGGCAAGCGAAGCAGCATCATGACTTGGGGGATGTTGCATTAATGACCATGTCAGAGTATGGAAAAAGAAAGAAGTTTGAAACCAACCTCTCTAACAGTGACAGCCACAAAAATCATTGCAATTATTTGCAAGATGAAGCAACTTTCACAGCCCCAGCCCCTTCATGAGATTTTCATTTAAACAGGCATTGGCATCTCCTGTTCAAAAATACCTGAAAAAGCTCAGGTGTACCATTAAGGTCCCACCATTTCCACCCCTTAAAAGGCTACAATTGAATTGTGACAGCAGAGACACCAGTACGGTTTAGGTCTTCAGTGATATTGTGCTGTAAAACTCCAAAGCACAGGTCTGTCACTGAGATTCGCAGCACTGTCTTTTCAGATGCTGCATTTGCAAATTCACTCAGTTGAAGGGTTGGCTTTCATCAGCTTGTAAAAACCATCCAAAGCAATGTGTAATGCTGAGTGATGGGTACAAACAGTCTGAAATGGAGATGTCTTCTAGATCTGGGGGAAAATGCCTGCTCACAGAACATGTCATCAGTCAGTCCACAAATTAATATCCCAGCAGGTTTGGGCTAAGTCTGCAGTTTCTGCCTCACTTACATTTTTCTCTCTTTTGGGGAGACCATGTGTTTTTTCCCTGTCCCTGGATAGCCCCACGGCTCCAATCTGGTGTTTACTAGGAACAGGTGGTGCTCACTTCCCATAATGTGAGCTGGCTGTATATTCTGAGTGTCATGTACATGGTCTCTACCTCCTATGCCTCCGCTGCTTTCTTAAGGAACCTTTGTCAGAAGAAGGCTAACTCGTGTTAGAACAGATGTGTTCCTGCTCAAGGGGGACAGAACAAAAGCATTTCTGTGCAGGTCTGTCTCCCTGCAGAAGCATTTTTGACTGTGTGACATGCTTAGCCAAGACAGCAGCTTGCTTTTACTCTGTTCCACCCCTCCCCACTCATCACTTTGTCCCTGTCTTTAAAAGTTTAAACTGTGGCTCACAGACTCGGGAGATCTCTTAGACAAAAGCTCGCAATCAAACCATCCATTACGATTAAGTTTAAAGGAAATCTTTTTGAATTGTTTTTCTAGACATCAGAACATACCGACTAGAGCCACTGTGAGACGGTAACTACCCCATCGGTAATCTGTGACCCTTCTGTCCATAGGTCAGAACAGCAAAACACATTAATTAAATGAATTTATTTAAAACTGAGCTCAGGCAATAAGCAGGAAGCAAATTGCAGAGAAAGCCAGTCATTAACCTGATTTCTCTTCCCTGCCTCCTCCTGATGCTGTACTGACTGCAGCTTCTGCCTCTGGCAGGCTTAATGAATATTCACCATTATGGAGAGTCTGACATTCCGCACCGATTTTGAAACAGCACATCAAATGCAAATAGCGTGCACAGAAAAAAACCTCGCTGTGTCATTTGGAGCATCTCTGCAGACGTTCTGGTTTCACTCATCATCCCTAAGCCTTTTGGGGATTAAAATGCCCCTTTAATCTTTTTCAAAAAAAAACAACCAACCAAAGAAAAAAAAAAATCAAAAAACCCCAACAAAAAAAGCACAAAACAAACCCACAACCAACACCACAACAAATAAATCAAATCAAATTCCATCATCAGTGTGATAAAATGACAGATACTGAACTGAAAGACAGAGAAATGATTCAGCCAGAACAAAGTTGAACCATTTTAACTCTTGGTTTGCCAAACAATCCAAATCATCTCTAAGGGCTATGGCAATTTTGAGTCTGAAATTCAAGACCAAGTGAATAATTCACACTTTCTGCCCTTCCATCTGTTTCACCTGATCTGCACTAATGAATCAGAGAGCGGAGGAAAGAACAGAATGAAAACTGCTTCCCACCAAGGAGCCTGCAGCTTTAATCCACTGCTTGGATTTAAACCCAGTAACATTAAACAGGGTAATTATAGCACATATGTTGAAGGAGATCTGTAACCCCCCACTGCTCCCACCTCCAGATACAAAGCAGGCAGTGGGTGTGGAGGTCAGTCTCAGGTTACTGTCCATGCTGACATAGAAATTGAATTTAAATGGACATTATTTATCTTATTATAAGAAAACAGTCTTCCTTGTCTGTGTATTAAAGCAATTGTCTTGGCTACCAAACAGTTCTGCCAGCATATTCTGAGAAATGTGAAAGCAAAAACTGATTTGCTTGCTACCACAGCCTGCTGCAGCCGGAGCACAACACAGGGGAAATGGCTTCCCACAGCTGCTGAAGAAGCGGAGTACAGTGTCTGCAGCTCCCCTCCTTTCTTTTCACTGAAAGAGTGTTTTCCTCCCACAAAAACACCAGCTTCCTTCTAGTGCTATACTGGTGTCCAGTCCTGCTTCCAGCCACCACAAAACTTGTCTCAGAAAGCACCAGTTAGTACTTGCTCAGCACAAGCTTTAACCTTCTCCTCACCAAACTGAGGACTAATTTGCTGCATCACTGACAGAGCATGCACACACATCCAGATGCTCCATATCATCTTTCCAGATCTAATCCGACACGGGACTCCGATAGATATGAGTCATATACTCAGTTCATACTCAGTATATGAACACCTGTGCTGCAAACAGAGGTTGTTAGGGACAGACTAGCCTGCTATGGACTATCCTGGTAGATGGATTTTTATTTGGGCATTCCACCATGTCTGCAGGCTCCCAATGATCATTTTTAAGAGTTCATAGTTAAAAACAACCTCGGCCCCCCAAAATAACTCAAACAAAAACACCCACAAAACCCTCCACAGATTATTTTAATCTAATAAGTGCTTTGTAAATATAATGTGGGCAGCCAAAGCACCAGACATTCTGCCCTTGTTTGAATGCAAACAGTAAGGCAAAGGGCAGAAAATAGTGCAGGAAAACTGGACTTGGTGTTGGAGGGACTGCTGTGCCTCTCAGTTCTTGGGAAGGGAGAAGGGAGAGGTGGTGTGGAGGGGACAGTGTTTCCCTGAGGTCATGAGTGCAGTAGATCGGCCTTGCTGACAGTCACCCATCTCCACCAAAGGCTTCTTTCTTCCTTCAGGTTAAACCAAGTGGTACGTAGCTTCTTTCAATGCCCCAAACTGAACCAGCTGGAACAGCAAACAGCTGGCCAGGTCTCTGCTGAGGGCTGGTTTTAGGTGACACATCCCAAAAATATGGACTTTGAGACAAATCTTTAAAAACTGGGATGTCTGATTTGTAGCTTAAATCTCCCTCCGGATGTGACCAGGAGGGAGGTGGCATTCTGTGTCCAGCTGACTGGCACTGTGCATGGGTGCTGCCTCTATTATATAAATGAAATATTGCCAATAGAGCAAAAGGCATTGCAGAAGACAAAGCTCTGAATGTCAGGAGGCCAGGAACAGATCTGTGCACTGCTTAGCCTGTGCTACAGAAAGCCAATTCTGGTTACTGTGTTCTGTCAAATTTAAATAAAAAATAATTTAATTCTTACAGGCAAGCACTTTTATGTGAAAGACAACAGGCTCACAAAGCACCATAAATCCTGCTGTGAAGGTGAAAAGGAAGCAGCATTTCCTGGCTGCTGCTCCAGCCTGCAACAGCGTTCTGCAGGCAGTCAACCCCCCTGCTCCCCCTCGATCTCTGCTGGATGAGCTGTTGAACTGAGGCCAACAGCGCAGACGCTCTCTCTATCCGGTTGCCTGCTGCCACTGGAGGCCACCCTGCTTCCATGAGGTGATCACGGATCAGCAGCTTGGGCTCCGGTGTGCAGCCGCTACAGCGGCTACCTTCTGCCTCAGCCCCCCAGCTAGAAGGCTGGCTGAGATTGCCTCCCCAACGAAGGAAAACTTTAGGTTGGGGATTTCAGGTTACTTCAAAGGAAGGCAGAAGGCAGGGTTAGATGTTCTCCTAGCACACAGGGCTAGCTTGTTTTTATTTCTGTCCATTTTGTAGAGTGAACACTCCTAAATTCAGCTGAATTCAGTCCCTTCTGCTTACCCTCAACAAAACTGTTTACTAAGTACCAATCTCTACCGTGAAAACCATCTGCAAGTAAACTGACCTTAGCCCATATTAACTGCTGGTGCATAGAGAGGAAAAATCCCAGCACGCCTGCCAAAACCCAGCACTGGTAGGCAAAGGAGAATCCCCACTTTTTAACTGAGCACAATAGAAAGACAGTAACTATGGAAACTTGAAGCATCAATTTTAGTCTTTGGAAGCAATAGCTAATTTTAGCTAACTAATCCAATGCCTGAAGTGGTAGTGAAAGAAAAAGGGACATATTCATTTTGGTGCTTTAGAGGCATCTATTTTAAACATGAATGAATGTGCAAGCTTCATGACTTTGAAAGAGTAGGACAGTAATGGATCATGGACACCTAAGGAAGAGTCTTAAAAGATAACTTTTTCTTTCTTTCTTCAGCATCTATGTTCAGCTTACAGCTTCAATCATTCCTCTTGTATCTGGCTGCCACCCCAGCAGCCCAAAGCATTGTAATCTCCAGGCCAAATGACTACAGTGTGAAGCTTTCTAATTGGGTTTTTCAATGCTTCAGAGAATGGAAAATGTCTCTTATAGGTTGAAGTGGCTCCCTGCTCTGAACCTTAGATCTGGAACCGGTTTCCTGGCTCCCTCTGGCTCTGATCACAAATAAGGAGATAATTTTACTGGTATTTTATTGATGAAAGCTCAAACTGGCCTTTTCTCTGTCTGGGCCATAAAGAGGAAAAAAGGGTACTATTACTGTGTAGTTTAGTTTAGTTTTGTTATCTTCAAGGGATTTCTTCATTTTAAAAGTAAACTATACCATACAGGTATATAAATTGAATTCTGATGTACAAAATCCTTTAGTGACCTGCTCTGACTAGTTTATCACTGAAGCTCTGCAAAATTCTCATCTTCCAAAGGCCAGTTAACTAAATACTAAACATCTATGTTGATTCTCACTAATATGGCTGTTAGCCAGCAACCTGTTCTAAAAGAGGCGTGTGACTTTAACACCTTCCACAGGAAGGGGCTGTAAAACTGAAGACATCCCAGGCCTCAAAACAGAGGTAGTCACATCCCTCTTTCCTTTCCACAATATGTATGTCATATTAGCAACTTCCTATCATCTCCCATTAGGATCACATCCCTTTATTATTCTTTTTTACAGATATGGGATGAATGGAGCTAATACTGTTTCACATCAGCTAAAAAGGAATCTTAATTAAATGTGACGAGTAACTGCTAATACAATATGATAAGCCCCCTGGGATGCACACACTACACAATTCCTGTGGTTTTCAGCATCCTTTGAACATTCCCCAAGGACAAAATGGAGGTGACCTTGTGAACACTCTCCACATCCATTCCCCTGCTGCAGAAATAGCTTCACTCTTTCAAGTGGTTGAGGTGTCCACCCTTGGAGGACTTTCTTTAGGTTGCAGGTAAATCCAGATGTTATGATCACCGAGTCACCTGGGTCTTCAACACTTTAAAGTAAATTGTTTTGGTGCTGGTGAGATAAACCAGACTGACTGCCCTTGGAAGTCTGGACCTACTGTATTATGGTGCCAAGCCTTCTACCTGTTTGTCCTGCCCTGCAGCTAAAGATGCCCTCTTTATACTGAAAGCCCAGTTCCTGCTTGAACTATACGATGAAAAGTTTGCATTAGGTTTTCAATAGATGAGTATTGGTGCTGTTCTGCTGCACTTAATGATCTGCAGGCAATTCTTCTCTGGCTGGCTGTTAAAAGCCAACTGAAATGTGTTTATGAACCTCCTAACTTGTTCAGTGTTTTATTCTACTTGATTACATACACTGAAATCAGAAACTGCTTCATGATGTGCTGCAAAAGCTTTATAATGCTGAAATACAATATATTTAACAAAGAGATTACTTGAGGAGGGATAATTCTAATTGGATACTAGAGGAAATTTTTTCACACTGAGATGAGCCATTGGAGTCATCTCCCTGGGGAAGTGGTGGATTCCCCGACACTGGATACTTTTAAGATTCAGCTGGACAGGGTGCTGGGCCAATCTAGTCTAGATCACGCTTTGCCAAGAAAGGTTGGACCAGATGATCCCTGAGGTCTCTTCCAGCTGGTACTCTATGATAGTACACAATTACGGAGCATTAAGGTATGGCTATCGGAGTAAAGATGAGGTCAAAGTTGGCAGTTGCTTGAAATGGGTGGCACCACATTGCAATGGCCATTTCAACAAAGTTACAGATGCCTTTTATGTCTTGTCTCTAGGACTACACTTCCTTAAATATTCATCAGATGGTAAGCATTAAGTCTGAGAGGCTTAACACGTATGAAAAATGGGCAGAGCCATCTCTTAATTTTTGATCACTGTAACCTTTCCTGAATAGAACCCTCATAATCCCAGTTATAGAAGTAGTAAATGACCTACTTTATATTTCAATTATTTAGAATTTAATTTTATAGACCCACTCATACTTTAAGCCAAGAGTTGTTCTCAATGGAAAAATTGGAGAAATGTCTCAGGCTCATCCTTCCACATAAAATGATGCTTTACATTATACTCCGGAGCTGCTCATTTGCTAATGAATTCTCCTTCAAGAAAGGCATTGCTCAAACAGTTGCAGTAACATATCAGAAGGTTGTTTATATATAACATGCCTGCCATTTCACTTCTCTGAAGGAAATATTAAAAATGGAAGAACTGGCTTGAAATGAACAGGAAGATCAAATTTGGGAAGTGAATTATTACACATTAAAGTGTAATGGATGCAAATGGATGTCTGAGAGTGAAGTAAGGAAAATTAACTTCATTTCTACATTATTATTTAATGGAAGCTGACTTAGGAAAAAATCCTATCCTGATTAAATTTTAGAAAATTCACATTTCTTATAGCTGTGGTTCCTTTAAATGAAAAGGCAGGGAGAAAATCAAGGACAGACTATATCTGGATTGATAGCACAGTTATTTTCCTTTCAGGAAATGTGTCATATGCCCAGGTAACTAGGACAAGCTGACAAAGAATAGAGAAATGTAAAAGATCTTAGTCTTTATAAAAGCCAAAAGGTGACGTTACTGCTTCCTAAATCCTTCACTTCAAAAGGAATTTTAAATTACCATCTGGTGGTATCTACACGTAGAATATTTAAAATAATTTAGCACTGAATTAAACATTAAACTTTTCTGCTTTCCCATTGTGTATATACATACATGTTAGCATACAATTGGTTCATTTGTGATTGTTGAGAAGGTGACTGGCTTCTTCACTATTACATACAGACTTCAGATGTAAGTGCACTGAGAACAATGCAGAGAGCAAGTCCTGACAGCAACAGGGACCACTGTGAAGAGTCAGCTTCATGTACACCAGCTGATAATACAGACACTTCTCTGAACTGCTGCAGACTGGGGCTGTACAAGGCCCTCCTTCAGTAGAAAGAAAACTGATGACCAAGGTGTGTACATTGATACATTCTGTGCATGAACTGTGGCCTGCCGATGTCCACAGCAGTCCTTGCACGGAGGTGAGCATACATAATGTAAAGGCAATGTTTCTTTCAGAAACCATATGCCAAATCAAATGCTTACACCTCAGGAACATTTTAAAGATTGATTTGAGCTGGAAATATGAGGTGAGGCCACATTATTTGCAATTCCATCAAATCCGTATCCAACCAGAGCCTCTTGAACCTGTCTTTGTGCTTCTCAGGATGAGCTAAGCCCTCTCAAAACCCACCATATTTCAGATTCTACTTTCCCAGCATCTTTCCTCGATCACACCACTACTACATCAGGTTATGGAGGAAAAGGTTTGTTAGATTCTCAGTTCTGTATCTGGAATAATATTGTAGTGCGTATTATGTCCTGGTCCATTTTAATCCACACAGACCACTCAACTTCAGAGTCCCAATGTGTGGTGCAGCTCATATCATATGATGATTAAGTGCATATTTCTGCTATACCAGGGAACACTGTTCTCCCACTGTTCATCCTACTTGGGCATGCAAGGTGGCAGGCAAACCAACTCCCCCCCACCAGCTCTCCAGAACTGTCAGCAGACTGCATTTGGTGTTTGAATTGGCAAGATATGGAACTCTTCATTGCAAAGATGTGAGACCTGCATGTCAGCAGGGGAACAAAAAGCCGGAAGAACTTAATCCTTAGACTGTCCAACCTGACAGTTCTGTAAAGAGGGATTTTTGTCAGCTATTTCAACATGTTCCCTCACTAGAAAGGGAATTCATTTTGGTATGTCTTGTCCCACTAGGTGTAAATGGCTGCAATCCTTAAATTGCTTTGTGTTCTCTCTGTGATCCACAACTGCAACATTGAACCTAACCGAAACATATTCCCTTTATACCAGACTTGCAGAAGAAATAGCTTGGGGTAGCCTTCAGAAACACAGTTTGTGACAACAAGGAGAAAAAAAAGCTCTATTTATATCTTCCTGCTGACACATGGAATACCACACACTTCAGTCAAGCATACACATGCAGCTGCTCAGTGGCTGGAATTTCTGCAGTAGCTTAGAGTCTGGAGGAAATGCAATCAAAGCACATCTAATGTGTACCAATGAGAAAAGACAGCAAAAGGATGCTTCAAAATGCTGTGCTTGATCTAGTTTGTTCTACTCACCAGAGAGGCACACAATCCTGAATTTTATATGCAGAAACATGTGGGCATATTTACTGAAACGAGCACTAACATTTAATACCTGTAAAAACAATATAATCATGCCTGAAGATCTTCAATGAACAGCTATGGACAATTTTTGCATCAGCAGTTATTCAATTTGCACCTCTGGTAAAACAACTCAGTGAACAGGCAGACAGATTTGTGTCTCTGCAGATAAGCAAATCTGCCAGTTGCTAAGAGCTGATGTGTCAGTCTTCAGGAGGGGACAATACCTGGACAGTTAGACTCAGTAGCAAATACTGGCATGAGCCACATAGCCTTGTCTATAGCAACTGAGAAACGAATGGCAGAAATTAATTGTGATGGCTTTATATTTATTTTTTTTTATTTTTTTTTTCCCCAGGGTCCAGAGCTTTCCCTCTGGCCCATAAATATTTTTAATATTTTTAAAAGATACAGACTCAATTTTAAAAGAAAAAAGTGAGAGGGAAAGCCAAACAATACAACAACAAAGCAAGTATGTCTGAATCATAGAATCATAGAATAGTTCGGGTTGGAAAGGATCTTAAGATCACCCAGTTCCAACCTCCCTGCCATAAGCAGGGACACCTCACACTAAACCAGGCCACCCAAGGCTCTGTCCAACCTGGCCTTGAACACCACCAGGGATGAAGCATTCACAGCTTCCCTGGGTAACCCATTCCAGTGCCTCATCACCCTTACAGTAAAGAACTTTCTCCTTATATCCAATCTAAACTTCCCCTTTTTAAGTTTTAACCCATTACCCCTTGTCCTATCGCTACAGTCCATAATGAAGAGTCCCTCCCCAGCAGCCTTATAGGCCTCCTTCAGGTACTGTAAGGCTGCTATGAGGTCTTCACGCAGCCTTCTCCTCCCCAGGCTGAACAGCCCCACCTCTCTCAGCCTCTCATACGGGAGATGCTACAGTCCCCTGATCAACCTCATGGCCCTCCTCATGTCCTTTTTATGTTGAGGACACCAGAACTGCACACAATACTCCAAGTGAGATCTCACAAGAGCAGAGTAGAGAGGCAGGATCACCTCTTTCAACCTGCTGAATACTGAAAATGATGTGTTCATTGCTCAGCTGCTCTCTTCAAGGCCTCAGTCATTCACCAAAGTATGCCAAATGGTGCCAGGTGGGATAACTTTCCCTTTACTGAAGAAGCTGAGATAAACTCATTGATCAAAGACCACACTAGGACCCAAAGTCACCCCTCCAGAAAACTATGTCTGCAACTGCACCCACACCTGCAGAACTTTCTTAATGCAAAACCTGCTCTAAAAAACAGGAACCAGCTCATACTCCCCCCCAAATCCCTCCCACTCTTGCCTGCAGCTTCCATTTAGGGTTTGTCTTCAAAAGCCAAAGTGAATCATCCATTTCCTGCCTCCTAATCCTCAACTATCAAAAGCCTCTCTGCAGGTTTTCTGCTGCTTCTCCAAGTACTTCTTATTCAGGCTCACTACAAGAGCTGCATTAAGAAAGAAAAATGCTGAGCAGGTGGCACTGCCATAGTTTAAAACACACAGAATGAAATCAAGCTTATTCCCTTGTGGCTGTAGTATTTTAATCACAACTAAATAATGTAAGAGCATAAACTGCAGCCTGAATTTTCTCATGTATCTTTTTCTACCCATGTAAGACTTCTGTGTCTCCAGTCTTTGCACTGTGGGATAATGTCATGCCCATTCATCCTGCCTGTTCTCAGAGTATTTGTCTCTTTATCAGTACTGTTCTGGGTTCAGCAGGAGCAGTCATTTTTCGCCGCCTTAGTGGCTGGTGCAATGCTGTGGTTTTGACTCTCAGCCTGAGAACAACGCTGATAACACCGATGGTTTTAGTTGCTGCTCAGTAATGTTTACTCTGACAAGGACTTTCTGAGTCTCATGCTCTGACAGGGAGGAGGGGAAGCCGGGAGGAAGCGGAGACAGGACACCTGACCCAAACTGACCAAAGAGGTATTCCATACCACAGCACGTCATGCCCAGTATATAAACTGGGGGCAGTTACCCAGAAGGGCTAGATCACTGCTTGGGTCAGGCTGGGTATCAGTCAGTGGGTGGTGAGGTGCTGTAATCTCTTCCCTTGTTATTTCCCTTACCATTATTATTATTGGTGGTAGCAATAGTGGTTTGTGTTATACCTTAGTTACTGGACTGCTCTTATCTCAGCCAGTGGGAGTTATATTCTTTCAGTTCTCCTCCCCATCCCTCTGGGAGCGGGGGGGAGGAGAAGGGGTAGGGAGTGAGAGAGCAGCTGTGTGGTTCTGAGTTACCGAGTGGGCTTAAACCACGATACAGTAGTTTTGTGAGAATCTCAGGTTTCACAGGGAAAAAACAAACAAAACAACTCACTTTTGTCTGCTAATGCACCAGAAACAAAATACATCTTTGGGTTTGATAAAAATACTCATTTTTAAAACAAGCTCTACTTGAGGCTTAAGTTTGGAGCATTTCAAATTGGCAGCATAGGGCTGACCCAATGCAATATCACAGCCTCTTTCTCCATCCTGTTCTCTACACCATCATCCTTTTAATAGCAGGTGCTTACCCTTAGCCAGGCACGTGTGACAAACAGAACATACCATGTATGTGCTACTGCTGTAGAAAAAGCACCTCCCTCTGTAAATCTAATTCCAGACAATGAAGAGCTTGCATCTGAGAATCACAGAACTGAGTAATCAACAATCCTTGTCTGCAAGACAGAAAAATATCTTCTGATGGCTTCCTTCAAAGTTGTGCACTGGCTTTTTTCATTCTTTTTCAGTATTACCGTATTATGCTGCTTCCCTAAAGGCTGTGGGGACTAACACTGTTATCCTGCATAACTGTATCTGGCACTTGACCTAAATATGTTTCTCCAGATTAGGCAGTGACATTCTCATCTGGAAACTCTGTTTGCACATTCAAACTGTTGTCTCAGCACAAAGGTGTACACAAGTTAGTCTGAAAACCAAGCTGAATGTGTGCTAGGATGTACTGTCTGTATCTCAAAAACTTCAGTGATTAGAATGGTTTGGAAGCTTTCACATCCAGATTCCAGAACCTCTGCAACTTGCACCTCCCAGCCTGTGTTATAAAGTGATGTGCCTGTGTTAAGTGGTGGCAGGGACAAACCTCCACACCACAAATAACATCTTTTCCCCTAACTGCCAACCTCAGCAGAGAAGTATAAGAATGATTAACACATAAATAAGAAATAGCCAGTGGCTACTAGCCTCGATTCTTTCAGGTCAAAGATGAAACACAAGCAGGTCTGCAAAGGGGGTAGAAATTCCCACCCAGCACCTCTGCTCTGCAGTGAACAGGAGACATCCCTGCCAGGTGCTGCCATTTGTCCCCTTTCACAAACACTAAATTTATCTCATCAACAAAATATTCCCCTTACCTTAATGCATGCTATGTAGTTTTCATAATTACCATCAGAATTGCATAATCTTAGACCACATGTTCTGTATGATAAAAACCCTGCAACACTTAGCTGTCTTTGTTCCAAGTGAATAAAGGCCATTCAAAACACAATCCTCCCTTGTCTCCTCAGTTACCCCGTGAAAGTGGAAGGACTTTGATACAGCCCAGAAGGCAAAAAACCCTCAGTATCTGCTCTACAAGAATACTTATTCACCAGTTTCAAGAGCATCTGAACATCTGAGCTGACCTTAACTATTAACTCAACATAGGAAGTGAGCAATTGTTCATCCAAAAGTCAGGATGCAGGAGATCTAAAAATCCACAGTTCAGCAGCAGCACCATATATTGAACATTAGCTTGACAAGCATGCCAAAATTGTTGCAGAAAATTAAATGTTCCCAAAAATTAATACCATGGAATTAATATAGCTCCAGTTTTTACCAGTAGTTTCCCTGAAGTGCAAAATGGTCAGTTCTCTCATCTTGTGCATGCTACATGATGGCTGCTAGGCTTCTGTCAAGGGATTACTGTTCTTTTCAACCCCCTTATCAAATGCTTCGTTATTCTTGGACATGGTATCTCTTTCATTGTTTGTGTTCTTCTTGCTCATAAAATGAAAGTCCTTATCTCCCTTCTCTCTTCATTATCTGTTACCATCTACCCTACAACAAGAACAGTTCTTGTTTTTACTTTCTGCCACCATATTTTCACAAGCTTAATTCTCTGCAAGCACAACAATCCTTTGATCTGAAGGTGCAGTTCCAGGCATGTAGCCTGTGTTATTCCTACCCTTTTTGTGCCAGTATTAGCTCCCATCAGCAGCTAATTGACTTGAAAATTAAGTCTACACAAGCCTTTTTCAGGCAGATCAGCTCCTCAAACCAGCTAACTCAGAGGAGAAACAATGCTGATTCCAGAGAGGACTGGAACGTGTGGCAAGATTTAAAGAAGCAAACCCCAAAATCCCAGACTTAGACTAGTATTAACTGATATGGAACTACAAAAGCTCATGCATTTAGTCCACACAGCCTCCCTAAAATGCAGGCAAGCTCTTTTCTGCTACAAGCCTCATCTTCTTCTCTGCCAGGTGCCTCCTTTTTTCCCAGAATATGAGCTGGGTAAGAGCAGGGATGTGTCCTAAAGTTGAAAACTAACTCTTTCTTAAAGTTATTTGCAGTAAGTCTGCAACACAGACAGGACTACAGGCAATCAGGACAGAGATCAGCTTCCTAGTGCTCCCTTCAAACTATTGCTTTGTGCAGCCTCTCTCCTCCATCCACAACTTTGGTTAACCATCACCAAAAAAAGGTGAAAAAGAAAAGGAGGAATAGCAGTGAAACCCCATCGTGCTCCTGGTATTATTGTGCTTTACAAAGTAGGGATTTTTATTTAGGTCTCCTAGCAACCCTGCAGGCCAACTTGGCAGTGATTTTGTATGGAGCGCTAGTTAATATAGGGTGTTACAGCTCTTCTTGAGGAGTACTTTAGGCTCTTTAACTGCCTTTTTTTTCTCCTTTAATGCACAAGTGGAGTGTGCACTAAGGCTGCCTGGAAGATTAGTATGAAGCAGGAAGAAACACCTACATTTTACTTTTACCTACATTCCATCCTTCAATGATTTTTTACTTCACATGAAGAGCCCTTAAACTCGTATTTGACTAAAATTAATCAGGAGAAATGAACAAACAGAAAGCAGAATCTTCAGATTGGAGTGAAGTTATCATCAAGGATCTCCAACCAGCGCTGACCTCATGTCATAGCTATGAGAGATGCAGATGCAGTTTCTATAATGTCTGTTATGAACACTTACCATCTGGGAATAGTAAAAAGAGAAATACCAGGCAAGCATAAGGAGGCTAATTATAAAACTTGATGAGGATTAAGCTTTTAAAAATATATTTGACATATAATTTGAAGATGCATAAAAATGCATCAAGAAATAGACACAGCATCAGTACTCAAGGCTGGGAACATATTTTCCACTGAGAGCAGCTAGAAAACCAGCAGAAATGCTCCAAGCCTCCATCACGCTGTCTAGCCAACACACCTCAGAGAAGCTCAGAAATTGACTTGCATGGATGTTCTCTGCATGACCCAATGGCATCCCTGCTAGGACTGACAATTAGTTTCAGTTGTGATAGCGTTTTGTCTGATATGGCAAAATGCCAATGGGGAACTGGATTAGGATCACCAAATTATTTTGCCTATCAGCCCAGAAGTAAGTAGTTCTCTTTCCTATTAATGGGTCTTCTAGCTGCAGTTTGAAAGTCTGCACACAGATATGGATATACTGATTTACAGTGTGGAACAACAGAAAGGGGCTTTGTTGTATCTCCAAGCTTCACTGCTGGAACTAGTTTTACTACATAACTGCATCTGCACTCTTCAGAGGGTCAAAGAGGGATCCCGAAGGGACCACAGTGTGTGTGTGGTCTTTGTGAAACTTTATAACCTTTTTTGCCCCATGGGAATAAAGCTCAGTTAGAAAAAAAGGTGATGTTCATCATGGTGCTTTATTTCTCCCAGCTGGAGTGAAGTCTGGGAATGAGCGAGGCAGATAATCTGACACTACTGTTACTCATTTATCTTAATTCTTCTGTTTCCACCTACACATGTGGGAAACTCTGGTACCAACTTAGCATAAATTTGCAGCAAGATAATAATCTACCAAGAAAAGGTAATTTTTACTATGAAGAGATGGCATTATTCATGATAACTAGAGAGAACAAATCCCTTGGAAACCTAATGAGCGGTTTGGTGCTAACACACTCCTCCTGCCACAGTTGCTGGTTACTTTTTCAGGCCAGCTTATCTTCTCTGTATGTGACTGAATGCATTTGACTCCAGGCATTTGTAAAGACTGCCTGCTTATACTGGCTGAGATGATGAGAAGAGCAGCTAGAAATTGCATGGTGAACACTGAAGATAAAGAATTCAGTTACTGCAGTTATTAATTATGACCACTTAAACACCACTATAGGCATGCAAATTGATTTACCACTAAAAGGACGCCTCTTGCTCCTGGGAGCATTCAGGATCATGGAACACTAATACAGCACGAGATAGTGAAAAACTGAGAGCAGGAAGGAGGAGAATGTAATTTGCAACTAAAGATCCTAAGGTGTGTTTAATGTGAAATGCTCCTTGGTAATGAAAAATGCAGTTTGGATTTTGTGTCTTAAAAACAATGTTGCAAGGTCTGCAGGCAGAGTTTGAAGAAGAGAAATTCTGGGAGAGAAATGGTTAATTTTGCATTTTCCAGTATTATTATAACATTTTTAATACAGGTGTTGCCATTTTCACTGACTTCCTTTGTTCAAAACCTCTTTGACAACTTTCTGTTCTTCTTTTAAGCTCAACTAACATATTCAAATGATTATGTGCAACAAAGATATCAGAAAATTGAATCAAGAGAACTAAGGACAACTTTCCTGATTGTTTCTGAGCTCAATTTATGGTTTCTTGATTTCCAAGGGCCTTCCAATGCATGAAAATCCTGAATGCAAAATGCTGAAATGACTTGAAGATCAGGGCTTGCTTTTTGGAAATAATTAGGTATTTCTTTTTCAAGGTTTGAATAACCTACCTAGAATAAGCAATCCATAAGACCACTAGGCCAAGGAGGTGTGATTACTGGATAAGAAGATATAACCTCAGGCAAATCCCTCAGCCAGCTCTAGTTATCACAGGACAAACAGAGAGGGAAGGGCAGAGGACCTCTCTTGCCATTAATTGTCTAAGTGAACCTAAGGAGATTAGCTGCATAATTAGATATTTAATCAGTGCCACTCCCAGCCCAAGTAGCAGCCTACCATGTGTTTGCTTCAGGATTCTATGCCTGAAGTTTGACCTTTACACTGAGATTGAACTCATTTTGCAGGCCCTCAAATCCCACCCCACTCCATGCAATAGGATAGCATACACCTCCCAAGGGAGCCTTGGCACAGGATTTGCTTGCCAGTCAACAACTCTTACTTGACTTTTCAATAGTTCTTTTTCTTAACAGTCAAACAACAAGTTACAGGAGATTGGCACAAGACAGAACTGGGCCACTAACAACAGGAAATTAAGCACTTGCTGAGTTCCTAATAACAAATTCAATTAAAATACAAGCAATTCAATTTCATAATGTTCAAAACGCTACCAGTGAATTCTGTTCTAGCTCCAGTCTCCTTAATAGCATCTGTTATGGGATGAACTGCTGCTGGTAATGATTTTCTCTGGTCTCCTCTTGGTATCTGATCCCAGCACTGCTTGCTGAGCTGGGGTATGCAGCCTTAGGAGGCTGCACCCAGTCTCTCTTCTCTGAACCTGTCTTACCTACCTGTGCAACCAGAGGCAGCACACTATTTTTCCCAGCATAAACACACAGAAACACTTTCCACAAGATCACAAAGGGTTTGTGGTGGTTCTTTTTTCCTTCTTAATCAACCTATTTATTTTGCTAGCTTTGTGTGCATGCTAAGAGGGGATGCTTTTAGGGATGGGTGACTAATTATACAAGCCAAGAGCAGAGAAGCTGTACTCAGATTCATTCCCTCCACAGTCAGAGCCTTGTTTTTCTGAGAATTAAATCCCATAATGAAGGAATGCCTTTGTATGCTGTTTTACATCTCTCATTACACCCTCTGAGTGCACACAAGTAATGACCAAATGAGTTCAGAGTTTAGCTCTCAAAGTAAATTCAGTATCTATAGGTCAATGTTATATAAATAACCAGAATTGGTTTTCAGTGCTTGAAAACCATGCACAGTATTGCAGCATTGCTCTCTGTACTTCGTGCAGCACAGCTCTATTCTGGCAGTGCTACCAAAGCAAAAAGGCAAAGATATCAGAGATGTGCAAAAGAGAGAAACAGAATGGCCAAGAGGAATGTGAAGCAGCCTCTGCCTCCCTCTTTAAAAGCTGCTGAAGGTCTGACATGGCAGGGAAGGGGCCTGTAAGCACTGCAGTGAAACATGAAGGCTGAAACTATAATCCCGTAGTGTTCTGGAAGCTCTGACCTAATGGGCTCTCCATGGCCCTTGGAGCAGCACAGGGAAGGATGGCCCCCAAACAGTCTCACGGCTCTGTTACTCTTTGCTCAGAGAGAGCATTCTGGCCCAGGCAGATGCTGATTCAGTCTTCAGCATCACCATAAATCTCTCTGTGATAAGGATAATACTAGTCTTTCTGCACCTCGGTTTATTTTCTTTTTTCCAACAGGATAATGATCATGTCCTTTCCCTTGTGTTCCCAGACTTTGCTCTGCTCATGTAAGCAGTAAGTTCCTTGAGGCAAGGCTTGTCTTTTGTTATTTGTATGGGTTTTGTGTACTGCCATTGGAGCCGAGAGGCACTGCCACACTCCAGCATTACTAACAGACACTGAAGCAATGCCTGGTTACAAAAATAAACACATAAAAAATACATTCACGACCCCTGTGTACAGCAAAGTGCTGCACAGAGGCAGACATCCATTAGGGGAAGATGCAGTATCACAGAGTGGCCTGTACTCCCTCAACCTTTCTCCTTCCATCACTTGCAATATAAATACATTCCAGATAAAAAATGTCTTAGAACTCATTAGAAACTTCCTTATTTTATGCGCCTGTTTTCTATCAGAGAGAGAATTATATATTGAAAGAGATAACAGGGTTGAAATTCCTCTGGGATCATAAATAAGCATTGGCTGTTTTGACATTTACTTGAGTATATATTCTTTTTTAAAAAAACTAAAGAGAATAAATTTAAGCAGGAGAGAAAGGGAAGGACAAAACCAAAATAAAACAAGAAAACAAAAAACTTCTCACACAAAAAAGGAGGCACAACAGAGAGAAAATAAAGTAGCTGTAGCCTCATGTGGAAACAATTTGATTACCATCAATTCCCTGAAGTACTGACCAGATAAACACTTGTGTAGCTTATAAGTTCTGACAAGAGCACAACCCAAGGTAGTACAGCTGCAAGCGAATGATTTTTCTGTTTATTTATTGAAACCTCTGAGAAAATAATAATGAGGGGAATCAAAAGCCATGTCTTCTGTGTAGCTACAGAACATTACCAGTAGGCACAAGACAAACTCACTGACACTGGTTTTAAGGTCAGAGAGGCACATGCTCAGAGCAGTGGACAAGTCTATTTTTTTGGTAAGGAGTGTTGTCCCTGCCTGCCCCCTTTTTGCTCAGTTACAGAGTCCTTTGGGGTATGTCTGGCTCCTAGATGGTAGGTTAATCAGGGTGCAAAACCTGTTAAACTAACTGGAGTTTTTGGTGTTTGATTCAAAAGAGTCAAGCTATTGGCAATTATATATGTGACAAAATTAACCATAATCAAAACCAGGTACTAAGAGAGGTACTTTGTTCTTAAAACAAAGAGTTAGTAATAGCTATTCAAATGAGAAACATTTTTTAGGTGCAACTGTAACTTCCATTTTGAGGAAGCAAAGAGATTATTCTAGGAAGGGATGAATTAAGTAGACAAGGAGTTACTGTCATTAAACTTTCTTCTAGCACCTATATATAGAAATCATAGCCAGCTAAACTGCTTGTGTAAAATCTTTATCGCTCCTTAAAATGACAAAGTCTTAAGCTGCCATAGCTTTTATCCAGAGTTTGGGAATATCTGCTTCATATTTCTCAGTCACAGAAAACCTTTTGTCCCCATGACTCTTCTTTTATTCCTGGTTTTAGAAATTTAGCAGGTCTCCTGTGTTATTAGTATCTCAACTGGAGCTATCAGTCTTACATGAACCTTCAGGAAGTCTGCACTGGAACAATCACCGCATGTGGAGATCAGAGTTTGGACATGGTTATCTCCACTTTGGCAAATAAAACAACTAGCTCTAAATAAAACCTAGCTGTAATCTAAATGGAAGGACTGCACATGTACAGGGACTAAATGACAAGATACACAAATGTGCATTTCTGCCTTGCCTGAAGCTAATGAGAAAGGTTAATTCACAAATCTTTGCAGCAGGTGGAATCAAGAATTCTCCACAGTATATGAAGACATAAACTCTTCCAAGACCATTCTCTTCCATAGTTCAAATGAAAACAAAGTCTTATTCAAATATATCAAGACAAACAGACCACACAACTTCGAAGTTTCCAGAGCTAGCCTTCCTTAAATTCTGATGAGCCTTCTTTTATCCCCCTTACACTGAGTCTTCAAGGACTAAGGTATCACACACTATTAAATCTCTCATCCATGTCATCTAATTTACTTGGTACACTCCACTGGAAAATAATGGAGCCCAAGATAAAGATCAGAAATGCTATTTCAGGTCAGCCGTGGGTTTTTCTTTTGCAGCTAAGAGGAAAACAACAAAATAACAGAAAGTACATTTAACATTAGCCAAGTCATGACTGCAGTTTCTGTATAATACCATGTATCTTCCCTCATCTTTCTTTGCCCACTCAGCTGCATAGAAATCTAAACTAACCTATTCATTTACCCAGTCCTGGCTGCAAATCTTGAAAGCCCAAACTGCTGGTTCAACTATAGTTTGCACATGGTGAAGCAGAGGAGCTCCTGGTCATAGAATCGTAGAATAGTTACGGTTGGAAAGGACCTTAAGATCATCCAGTTCCAACCCCCCTGCCATAAGCAGGGACACCTCACACTAAACCATGTCACCCAAGGCTTCATCCAACCTGGCCTTGAACACTGCCAGGGATGGAGCACTCACAACCTCCCTGGGCAACCCATTCCAGCGCCTCACCACCCCCACAGGAAAGAATTTCTTCCTTATATCCAATCTAAACCTCTCCTGTTTAAGTTTGAACCCNCCCCCTGCCATAAGCAGGGACACCTCACACTAAACCATGTCACCCAAGGCTTCATCCAACCTGGCCTTGAACACTGCCAGGGATGGAGCACTCACAACCTCCCTGGGCAACCCATTCCAGCGCCTCACCACCTCCACAGGAAAGAATTTCTTCCTTATATCCAATCTAAACCTCTCCTGTTTAAGTTTGAACCCAGAACAATCATCAGCTTTTAAAAAATAATACTCAGTCTATGTCACGCTGCATCTCTCCCATAAATACTTATTGACATATTGCTTTGAAGAATCTGTCTGATTTCAAAATGTTTTTCTTCAGCTCAACCAGCATCTGAAATTCTCAGCCTTACTCAGCTTCCTTCAGGCTGTCAGACACCAGAAGCATTTAGTTCAGTATGAAATATTGAAAAGGTGAGGTGCAGCCAACTACATTTGGGCATTCCTGGAATAACAATACAGAGGGCTGGCAGTGGACAGATGAGCAGGAAGAGACCAGAGGCATTAGATGAAGGGAATAAGCAAATTTTGAAGATAAACAGAGGAGAGGTTCATACCTGACAAACCAGATAGGTAACAGGGAAGAGGTGAAAACGGAGGAAAAAGAGGTGGAAAGCCAAAGAGCAGGAAGTATACAAGGAGTATCCTGGGAATAAAGTGTACTGGGAGTATGTGCATTATGTTGAAAGTCTCAGCAAAGAGGAATTGAGAATTCAATAACCAATGTCAAAACATGAGATAAAAGAAAAGGGACTTAGCTGTATACAATCCTTGCAGACTATTTCTGCTTCAGTATAGTGTCATTGCTCTGCCTCATGAGAGAGCTGGAATGATTTCTTTCTCTGCTGAGCTGGTAGGGATACTGCAGCTTGAAATAATGAGTTTAGTGTGCTTTATGAGGATGATTTTTTTCCATGACTACAAGAGGCTGTGAACCAAATCTCTGTGATACTTCACTATGTAGGCTACAGAACTAGTTAAACTGCTTATGACCTTCATTTTGGGGATTCATTCAAAGACTAATTTTCATGAGCAACATGAATAACTTGGCTGTTCTGTATTTTTCCCTATTTTCTCCTTTAAAATTATTATGCTTATCATCAGTGTTTCTTAGACCACTTCAAGTATGGTTCTCAGCGCTGGTACTTTGGTGTATAAATATTTCTGGGTTTGAAAGTTGGAATTACAAAATTCCATAGAAAAGTTGTTAGTAATTAAAATAAATAGAGAGAATATAGATGTGTACAGCTGCATTTTCTAGCTCCTTCCATCTTACAGAGCTGCAGCATACCGCAACAAATCAAGATCACAGTTTTGTATTCTGGTTGCTAATTACTTATTATCTTTTATAGCTTGATCAATGAAGTGCTAAAGCTAAGCCAGACTAGCACTGTCTGCTGTTAGTTGTAAATTAACCTTTGCCAGTCACTTTCAGCCCCTGCACGTTCTTTGCAGTGGCTGCTTGATAAGTTTCTATTAGACCAGTTTTCGGAGGATAAGGAAGGTCATTTGAAGAAGGTGAATAGAAACTCACTGACATTTAGGAAGAAATTATTCTCCATTTACAACCACAGTGTAAAGCTTTATCATATGAAATATGTTATACCTCAGGTCCCATAAATCTTGGAGTTATTTTCTTAGGCTCTTTTTCTTGAAACTGATTTTGTAGAGAAATAATTCAGAGGCTAAGAGCTCTGTGACAGTTCTGTGACCCCCTGTAAGCTTTTACTGGACTGTTCTGTTTGCTGAATGTCAAGAACAGTGCCTGTTGCAACAGTGAAAGATTCAACCTGAAAAAATAATCATTCATTCATTCGGTGCTGATGTTAAATGGACTCAAAGATGCAGACAGATCAAATTATTATTCCATGAAAAGAACAACTAACAGCAGTGTGGCTTTCTGCACCCTCCATCACAATCTACAACCCAGTCTTGGTGTGCAAATAGAATCATAGAATCATAGAATAGTTTGGGTTGGAAAGGACCTTAAGATCATTCAGTTCCAACCCCCCTGCCATAAGCAGGGACACCTCACACTAAACCACGTCACCCAAGGCCTCATCCAACCTGGCCTTGAACACTGCCAGGGATGGAGCACTCACAACTTCCCTGGCCAACCCATTCCAGCACCTCACCACCCTCACAGGAAAGAATTTCTTCCTTATATCCAATCTAATCCTCTCCTGTTTAAGTTTGAATCCGTTACCCCTTGTCCTGTCACTACAGTCCCTAATGAAGTGTCCCTCCCCAGCATCCCTATAGGCCCTTTCTAGGGCCCTAGGCTCAGACATATAAGCATGCCTTTTCTTNTTTAAGTTTGAACCCGTTACCCCTTGTCCTGTCACTACAGTCCCTAATGAAGTGTCCCTCCCCAGCATCCCTATAGGCCCTTTCTAGGGCCCTAGGCTCAGACATATAAGCATGCCTTTTCTTCACAGCTTTCCTACAGTCATTTCCTTTACAAAACTTTACCCCAAACCAGCAGTACAAAACTTACTGGAAAGACTGATTTTACTTTTTGGATAACTTTGCTTATTTGCCATATTTATAGTTGCTTCTCATTTAATTTTCAGGATTTGTCACTTATTCTACAGCCCATGCCTTTTAATGGCCCTCTTCTGCATCCTAGCTGACTGCAACAGGAACCATCCTCTGAGAGCAATACAAATCTATCCCAGAGCAACTGCAGTTCTCCACATAAAACCAGGACAGTGTGAGAGCATATGGGCATGGATTATCCCCAGCTAGCAAGACATAGGTAAAAAAGTCACAGCTATGCAAAAGGCAGCAACAGCAGGAAAAACTGAATAAAAAGAGGAAAGCTATGATAGCTACAAACTTCAGAGGACATAAGTTGAAAGAGTCAGACTTGGGGTGATGGGATGCAGGGAGCTACATCTATGTATAAAGATTTTATATATACACAAATATATATAACATATATATAGAAGATATATGTATACAAACACATATAGCACATACAGCCCTCTTCAGACCTAGAGTTGATGTTTGGGTTTCTTGGTTATACTATTCCCCTGCCTTTTCAAGTAGCTATGAAACCCACAGCCAACCTGTCTCTTCTGCTTATTTTCCTTAAGGAATAGCAGCCAATATTACTGCTGTTGTTTATTTGCTTAGTTCAAGTGATAAACATATGCACCATGAATGTCAAGCATGGAGATCTGCCATGCTGAGGTCAGTAGATTCTCACACAATATAATTGCTTTTTCCTAAGAATGCTTTAAAAAATATGACAGTTGTACTTAGAAGTATGTTAGCACTGCAAAATCAGAAGCAGAAAATCAGCATATTTTAGGATGGCCTTTGCCTATGCAACCTTAATTCAGTCCCTTGTACATACTTTGGAAGCCTAGACACTGAAATTCTAGCTTCCCTGAAGTCAGAGGGCTATTTGCTGTGGTCTTCAGAGATGCCCGTATTTCACCCATGGTCTTCACCTACATGCTTATAAATTTCAGATGGTGATTCTGTCATGAGATTTTTTTCCTCTTTTATTTACAGAGCTGCCTGAATGAAAGTATTTTTTTTCCCTTCTATATATATGGCCAGTGCCTTATTTACTGCACATACGTAAAGTCTACACTGAATAAAGGACTTAAAATTCCTCTCGGCTGTTTTTCATCACAAAACCTTATCATTCTCCTGAGTCATTACATGTGCTATGAAAGCATCTTTAGACTGTGAAGCATTTAAATTACCAGTTCTGCTTTGTAAATCAGAACAAGGAACACAGCAAAATGCACACAGATTTGTCTAATGCCCACTAATTCCAAGCTCTCCATTATGCATAGCTCTGATTTATTCAGAAATCAAGTGTTGTGTGTTTAGAACAAAGTTTCTCTTCATTTTAGTTTCTGTTCTGAGCTCCTACCATTTCTGCAAATCAAGCTCCATTTCTTTCAAGGTAGGCACCCAAAAAAGTAAAGTTCACTCAGATTAGTGGTCACCCACAGAAAGTCTGACTTAAATCACCAAAACTGTCGAAGGACACAGAACAGAAACTAGAAATCTGTTTGCATTTCCTGGAGTCACCATATAGCATGCGGGGGGACAAATGAAAGCTAAATATAATGCTGTCCTCTACCCAGAGGAAGTCTGAGCCTTCTTGGCCCATCTCACTTGGAAGCATCCTGACTACAAACCTCCAAACTTTTAGACTATTGGAAAACCCAAAGATAATTAAAAAGTGCCAGATCAAAACTCACTGTTCCCTTCATAGATGAAATATGCAATAAAGGCAATAGGAGTGCTGTTAGTCAAATGAGGACTAGGTTTTGTTCAGGTAATACATATTTGCTGAAACATCATGTGATGTTCAAGTACAGCTATGCACTAGGAATCAAGGATTTACTGATTTAACACTTGACTTCTTCATCCTTCTTGAAGTTTTCCTATGACATCATCTTTGATTGCTCTCATTGATTAACTCTCTGAATCTGTCCCTTTGAGGCATCTTACCCATGGTTTTTGTGGATTCTTAAATTAAATGAACGGTTTAGTGACAAACGGATAGGTATTAATCAATTGACTAAAACAACTGCATGGAGAATGCACGCAGAGAGAATGCATGCAGAGAACAGGCTTGGAAGTGGTTTCTAGTAATCAGAAGTGGAGGTCTCATCAGTATGCTGATGATAAGAGAGATAACAAATAGCTTATCTAGGAGCTGATCTGGACCCAGGTGTACTACTCCATTCATACGGAAGTGATATTTCAGGAGCAAATGCATTTATTGACTTAATCAACTGCAATTGACCATAATGAGTTGAATCTCTTCTGAAAGGCATCAGCTATGTATGTTAACCTGATGACTAATACTACAGGTCTTGAATCTAAGCCAGAAAAAGAAAGAAGCATTGAAAGAGATATTTGTGGGAAACTGCAGATAGGATTTTATATATGATGCATGACGATGTACTTAAGCTATGTAAATTAACACAATCATTAATCTTGACATTTCCTTATGAATTGCCTGTTTGCTATTAAGGATCAGGGATATTTGTAGCTTTTGTTTACAAAGAGTAGTATTTTACGTGAAACACTCTCAAAAAAGGACTTAAAAATCAGTGTTATGTCAGAGACACAAACCCCTTGAGGATGGACAAACTAAAAGAGTCTTCACTGCCCAGGAAAAGGTCTTGTTTATAAAGAACCTGACTTACAAAAACTGGATTTAAAGGTAGCTGTTAACTAGAGTGGGTATTCCATAATGCAGGTTTTATTAGTCACATCTTCCTGTATGGCAGAAGTATTTCCTGTTGATGAATGTATTTCTTACAACCTGTTTGTATACATTACCTAGAAATAAAAATCATAGAAAAAGAGTGGTCCGCAATGCTCAGTCCAAGGGCCAGAGTAAACAGTCTTGGCATTTGGACTCTCCAGGTGCCCAGCTCTGCAGAGCCTCCTGCCAGCTTCTCCTCTCAATATGCCTTACACTTTTCTCCACTCTACGCAGCCACCAACATAGTGTGCATGACAGGGATGCATTCATTGCACACGTGCCACATTGCATGGTCCTGGAGGAGAAGAGCAATAAGAGCCAAGGGTTTCTAGGCTCCTTAAACAAAGAGATGTTCAGGTTCTTAAAGTGAGTCTAAAATGATAAACCAAAACAAATAGCAGAGAGGAGTCCAGATAGTGGAACAGGGCTCTGGGACTCAAATGCCAATGGACCTTCTCAGAAGCCATGACCATCCTACCTTTGCATTTATGTTCAGGCACTTAGAAATCTGCTTTATGAGCAAGCAAACATCTGGGTGAATATTTGCATCCATATTGAATTTGGTATAAGGTAATACACTAACTGCTCAGTCAAGGATGATCAGTGCAGCTGAAAGCCTAAGGGAACCTCTTTATAAAGGTTACAGTGTACTTGTGACATTTTCAAATGCAAGCTCAACAGTTACACACCTTTCACAACGAACACAAGCTGTGCCTTCCTGAAAAGCCTGCAGCAGAAGGAAGAGCACACAAACCCCAGGTAATTATAGCCTAGGGGCCCATTATATATTATATTAACTTAGTAATTTGTTTCTGCAGACAACCATACAGCAACACCAATGCAGATTTTGCTGAGAACCATTAATGCCAGGATATGCTATAACTGTGACTGTAAATTCTGAAGTTGCTCCTCAGCCTTTCATCCAGGTAAAATTCCCATTTAAGCCATGGGAAAATTTTGCACCAAGAAAGACTAAATATAGCAGCTCTCATATCTTTTCTGCTGGAGACACCACTTCGTGGCCTATGCCCTGCCTCTGTGATATGAGTGTCACTCCTCATCTGAATTTCTGGAGGGCTTGTAATGCTCACAGAGCTGTCACACAGGGCTCACAACCCTACACAGGACATCCACTAAGCTGACAGTTTAGTCTGGACATGACTGGAACTGCTGATCACACCAGTGATTGGCTGCTCCATGATGTCTCTATATTATTCCTACTCCAGCATAAAAAGTGAAAATACTGTATTGCCTGCACTGAAGATTTTCTTAACTCAATGAAGACCTTTTGTCAATTCTTATTGACTGATGGGAAGTCATCAGTGACAGTAACTGAAGCTACATTCCAACATGTGGGCTCGGTCATCTATTTTGACAACCAAATGATGGTTTAGTTTTCATCATTGTGTATTAGTGAATGAAAATAGCTAGCAAAAAGAAAAACAAAAAATAAAAAGGTCTGATTTCACCAGAGGAAATGAGAAGAGACATTCAAAGAGACTCACTGGGTTTGTAAAAACAACGAAGGGAGAACTGAGCAGCTCCTACCCCAGTTTTACTGTTCTTTTGAGATGGAGGACAAACCAGTTCTAGACTCAAGCATTTTTAATCTGAATACATACATCAGAACCAAAGCCCTGCCATTATTCCATTACACAAACCAGTAACTTCCAAAGGCAGGATGGAAGCTGGGATCAAGGACTCTTATCTCCAGTGCTCATCTGAGACCAAGTACATCTTAGACCAAATAGTGTGCTTTACTACTCCACTCAATTTAGATTCCATAGATTAATTTACAAGAACTTCACTCAGAGACACAAAACAGAAGAGAAACTAAGGTGGAAGCATCAGTTAACATTAGTTCCTCATATATATTCTGAATTGTCATACCCTTACCTGTAGTAGCACTGGACACTGTTGGCCACTGTTGATCAGGCCCTCCTGGTCCACCACGTAGGATTCCTGCCTCCTCCATATGCACAGCACTGAAGAAGCACATAACATCATTAGATTATAGAACTCCCTTCTGCCCCAGGCTTTATAACAATCTCCCTTTCTTGCTACCCTCCAAAACTCATAGCCATTTGTAGCATTGCATGATGCTAGCAACTTCTGCTGGAGCACGAAGAACTGCTCTGACTTGCACAAGTTATCTTTGATTATTTACTAAAACATAATTGTGGCATAGTTTGTAGAAACAAACACACATGCAGGACACTTTGCTTTCATTGACTGGAAGTTACTAACAAGGAAGTTACACAACTTCTTTGTCATTACGAGTAAATGATAAAGTGTTGGTGGGGTTACTTCTGAGCTGCTGTCATTATGCTACTTTAACAGATCCCACCTTCCTGGGTTACTGCATGCTCCTCATGAGCAATTCAGAAAGAGAAGTACATTTTCTCAAATGTGAGAACTAACATGGCAAATTTTACGGTGTCACATCAAGAGCACTTGGCATTGAATGCACCAATCTGGGTAACAGCCAGCACCTTACATGGAAGGAAAAGAAAAAATCTGCTACCTTTAATACAAAATGAGATACGTTTGTGTGTAATTCCTTAGAAAAACAGGATTCTGTGACTGTGTCCATCTCTGCTCATCTGCTTCTCAGCTCCCTTCCACACTCCTAGTTGAACTTAGTGGGCAGTTTCAACAAAGCTTGGCAAACATCAAGGTTTCTGGGGATACCAAATTTCTACAAGTTTTATGAGAAATCAGCTTTTTATAAAATTCATCAGCTGGGCAGGTCACACAAGTGCAGGTAAGATAAAGACAGGACTACTGATGTGAGAGAAGTAAGGAACACAACTTCATTAGCTTCCCTACATGAATTAGCTTCCCAAAGTGAATTACTTTAAATGAGCTCTGACTTTTCATTAATTGTTCGAGTAACTTCAGGCAAGATCTTGAACTTGGTATGGAAAGGAATATGAATCCATGGGATATGGTTGGGAACACACAAGAGCATGCCTGACTCTGAGGACCGGTAGGTAAGACACTCATATAGGCAGAATTCCTGCTTCAGCATCCTGCTCCCAGACTGTTTTTTCATTTTGAATAAAGCAGTCAGAGATTACAAAACCCAATGCAATAGTAGGAACATAAAACAAAGAAACCAGTTTGTCCAATAGGCCACAGAATCAAGCTTGGTCTTGCTTCCTTTCTTTCTGGACCCTGAGGTTTAGGTTCCTTGGTACACAGTAACCCAAAGTCAGCTGTTCATGTTAGACAGAGGACACCATCCTCTAAAGAAATCCAGTCTAAGGAAATCTGGACACAGTCTCACTTTTCCTTTTTTTTTTTTTTTTGAAAATCCTTCTCATATCTTCAAAACACGCTTTAAACTGCATTAACCATCTTGATTGCACCATGTGGTTAATAAACCGACCGGAGGAGCAGCACCCTTCTATGGTAACAAGAAACAAGATAGAAAATACATCAATGCTGCAGTCTATTGAAAAGTATCAGTATTGATGATTACAGGGTGCTTTAAAGTAAACAAAAAGTACATAATCACAGTTAAATAATTCAATATTGTAGCAATTATGCCTTGACAGTCAATGTATCTAAAGGCAGGAAACAAACACAAAAAAAGCACAGATCTATAGTAGTACAGTAACAGCATAAGATGCAGTCAGATTGAATCTGTAACATTTGGAGACTGGAAGTGACAGCAGAACTTGGTTGCTTCCCATCTCAGCACAGCTATCCTCAGACCAGGGTATCAGAGGAGCCAGACAGCTTTGTCCTTTCCACAGAGGAAAAACACAATTTCCCTTCATGTGGGGAAATATTATACGTACCTTTGCATTCCTGCCCTTAGGGATGCAGAGTAGCGCCAGTCAGGATTGGGGTGTTTTGGCTGTAGAAACAAAAGCCCAGGAGAACGTTGTTAATGTATGTTAAACGTGTTGAAAAGGATATGCATCTGGGTGATTTTGTCAGAAAAGTCTGTCTGGAGCTACTCAATTTTTGGGAACATTCAGAACTGCCAAATCTTCCCACAAATCTAGAGAAACTTTCAAATGGACACACAGAGAGCGTCTCTGTAAGAGAGAAACTTGTTTGCATGCCAACGCCTTTGGCTAGAGATAATCCCTGTGGAATGACATCTAATGCTGGAAACCGGTGGACAGTCATTTTGTACATTTATCAACATCCTGGGCTTAGGAAAAAAATTACACCATAAATCCATAAATCATGTTGTTTGTTTTGCTGATGAGCTGAGGAAACTCAAGATCCTGCACTGAAAAGCATCTGTCTGAGGATATACAAAATGCAGCCCCCTTTGAAGGGGACATGCAGGGCAGTCTGTCTGCTGTGAGGTTTCTGCTGGCATTCAGTGTACTGCAGAGGACTGCACTAGACTGTATCAGATTTCCAATCTGCAGCAAGTCTTTTATCCAACGCAGACACCTTTCATAACACCAAAACCCATTACATTTTCTGTATTCATGGAAGGGTAAAATAGCCAGCAATACCCTCGGACCAACAAACCTCAGCATCTGCTGCAGTGCTGCAGAATGGCTTGGTAAATAAGAAGGTAATTAAGAAATCCTAAGTTGATAAAAAATTGCTACAGAAATATTTTTTTTATTATTATGTTTTTCTTTTGCATTGTCAGAGGACCATCAAAACAACTTTCAATGCAAGTTCAGGTCTTTCAAAATTAAGCCCTAAGCACACAACAAGGTTATTTCTCAGGATTCTCAAGATGTTATTCTGTAAGTAACATCGCAGCCACTGCTGAACTTCAGGCACCTGAATTCAAAGGCAGAAATTATGTCCAGAAAAATAATGGACTACGCTCATTCCTGGTCTCTTGTACAGTGCCAAACACACAAATAATATATGACAGTGATGGTTTAATTGTCTTAAGTTATTGGAGGCAGATCAGAAATGAATTTGGTCCCATTACTTGAAAGAGAAAAAGAAAGTGTTGAATGCTCTGAATTATTTAAAGCCAACTCTGTCTTTTCTCTTGAGGTTTGGGGTATGCTTTTCCCTGGATCAATAGGTTTTATTCAAACAAAAATGGAGCAATTACAACTCACACTATCGCTACATCACCATATTTCTTGGGCCCAGCATCACTCAAGAGTGAGATGCTCTTGGACGATGTGCATCCTAGTATTCTTTATGGTCCAAGTTACACAAAAAGGAGGAGGCTGCCAGTTGCAACCACACATTAAACATCTGTGCTAAGCAATTTCCTTCCCATTTAAACCCAGTTCCCTGGTATTCTTAGGCTCTGCTGAGTTTAGTAGCAAGTGACTTGCATGGTTCCAGTATTTTCTGATTCATTCCATTTTGGCCCCTGTCCCAGGGATGTCAAAGCAACTCTGAAGTCAACCATGTAGCAAGAGTCAGTGAATGCAGATAGGAAATGATCAGGCCACTGATCAGGCCACTTCCAAGTTTGACTTTCTTGACATATGAAGGGTGCTGACACCAGAAGGTTTGGCTTTTCCTCTGCTGGGGATTTTCTTACAGCAGAGGAACTGCCGGCCTGAGAGTGGGAGGAAAGCCCCTTTGTCTTTTTGCAATGGGAGAGGTGGAGGTTAGTGACTTATACAGGCCTGTAAGCAGGGTGAGGAGGAGGAAACTTACCACAGTCCCAGGCAAAACACAGATGAAATGAGTTTACATCAAAGAGCTGGAAAAGTCTAACATGAGCCAAGTAGGAGTGAGAAAATAAGAAAATGGCCACTTCCTCATCATATACAGATTTTTGGTTTTCAGATGAGAGCTTTCCAGCTCTTGGCTAGAAGACAAAAATCTATGGGGTTTTTTTGCACTTGGAACTTTCAGACATCAGATAATAAATGGGTGATGATGGCAAGAGAAACTCATCAGTTAGGAATTCATCATTTATTCATTTCACATGCATAGACCAACATTCATCATGTCACTATAACAGAAACAGCAGCAACTAGGAGATGCTGGTATTTTCAAGAGTTGCTATTCACAAGCTATGGCACCTTGTGGCTACTCCTAAACAGCTCTCTGCTTGCTACCACTTTTCAAGCAGGGCTGTAGTGCTGTTCCCAGAGGAGCAGAAGGAGGAAGGATGAGACAGGATCATAAAGATATACTCTGGAGATGGAAAGATCTATTGCCACAGTTGACTTTTAGACCTTTGAGGGGCTGGGATTTTGTTGTTGTTGTCATGAATTGTGAAAAATTCAATGTCTGGGACTTCTCTGATTTTTCAAGTCTTCACAGGAAGAACAAGAGGAGCAGGCAGCTGGGTAGCAGCCTGCCTTTGTCCAGACCTATTCACATCCAGTTTTACCACATGCACACTGGTAATGCAGACTGAGAACTTTTAGACCTCCGCAAGAGACACATGTTTGTTCCACACTTGTGTTACAAGAGACTAGTGTCCTGCAAGTGGCAAAACTGGTGGAATTCCAACTTTGTCAGTGTAACTGGCTTCTCTTTTTGTTCTACTGCAGACTGTAATTCTTCAAGATCCTCTATCAAAAGACAAAAGTTGTTTCAATACAGCTTTAAATAACATTGGGCAATTAGGTGAAAGAAAGACAAAAAAACAGGGCCACTAACAGAAGTGACAGCATAGCAGAGGCAGCAAACCTGCTCAGCAATATTCTTCCCCAGATCAGACACAGCAGTGTTGCTTCTTATACCCCCATCGGGCATTCATGGTCTGCCTGGTTGGGTTGGCTTATGTCTCTGGTTAAGAACAGTCCACCTCTACCAGATCACCCGCTGCAACCTGCCACATTTGACGTGTGCTGTCACCCAGCACACAGTCACAGTGCCATGACATGATATGGCCCATCTCAAAGTAGAAACGTGTCTTCAGCACAGTCTCAGGGGACAGGAGTCTGCCCAGGAGCTGTCAATGGGCTCCTCTGCAAAGCCCTGTCACAGACTTTGCTGTGAGAAGTGTAGCTGTGTCATAAATCAACACCACTAAGACAAGACACAGCTGGCCAGGAAGCATGAATATAGAGAGAAAGCCCAAAGAGGAATACAGACTTTGAAGTGTTCCAGATGCTTCCCAGCTGTATATCCCTGTACTCTTACTATGTCACATCGTGTTGATGTAAAGTCACACAAGCCAGCACAAAACTAATTAATCATTTCCTCTTTCTCCCATCACCTGCTTTAGTAACAGCACACATCATCATACTTGTGAGATGAGTCAAAATCTACCCAGGCACCTAGAGAAGTGGCTGTCGTCACATCAGTTGAACACCTCATGCCAGCATTCCTGTCACTGAGGTTACATTCTGCCACCCACATAACCACAAGCATTATGTAACTAGTAATAAACCACCAACCCTACCAGAAAGTCTGATAAGCAAAGTGAATGTAATATAAAATGGAGCCTCCCTAGTAGCAAAAAACCTCATGCAAAATTTCACACAGTTGTTTTCAAATGGCACAGAATGGGTTAGTTTCAGAATCACTGCATTGATTCATGGAGAATAAATTTAGTTGAAAGCACATTGTTACAAACGTTCTGCTCAGTTCTCTTTTTTAGCTGACACTTCAACACAGTGAGGATTTGCCACTGGAACAGAAGGAATTTCTAAGATCTATTAATGTTGTCCTGTCATGGAAATCAATGCAAAGGCTACCATTCACTTCAGCAGCTGCTTAAACAGGGCCTGCTAGAGGTAGAGAAGTGTGAATCAAATATTTGCAAACAGTTACCAGATGATATGACTGCTAAAGACACCCCACTCCATTCCTATTTCCACACAAATGCACAACAGAATGATATAAGGTGTATTTATCAAATACATCCACTTGGAAACAATAACAAAAGGCCTTTCAGCACCCCTGACTGCAGCTCTGCTTGTTTTCCAGTGAGTCACTGCTGACAGATGTGGGGAAACAGAGCCTTCTATTTCTGATTTCCTTCAGTAAATGTTTAGGATTAATTTGATGTGGGGAACAAACTATTTATAGGCTTAACATGTATTTATTATACAAGAAGCCAGAATGGAAACTGGAAAAGGGTGTAATTCAGAAATCCCAAGATTTTAGCCCCAGCAGTGTTAATTTCCATTCATAACTGAGAAAACAAAGGTGAAGGGAAAAGGCAAGTGCTTCTGTAAAGTATCTTTAATGAGTGCCAAGAGAAGAAAACCGCCTCTGCTTAAGACTGGATGCAAATTTCTGCTGGCACAGCAGAAAACATTGAATCAAGAGCGTGACCGTGCTGAAGCACAGAGCAAAACAGGTTCAGATACTGCCACTAAACAAAAGAACATTTATAGTTAACCTTTACAATGTCAGGGGGCTGGAGAATTTCTTAAAGGCTTAAGTTCTTGAACTGAGATTGTAAGATATTCCACCTTTAATACCTTTAAAGCCTCTGTGAGAAATCTCTTGGAAAGACTGCTCCAGACAATGCTGTGGGTTTACTGGATTTAGACACTTCAAAACATGCTTGTATTTTAAAGTACTATCAAGATGTGTTCACCTCAAGTGTTCTGTATGCTTAACAAGCATGTTTTGAAGGGCAAAATACAGAGAAAGAAGGAGTAAACAGCCATAAAACTCCAATGAACCCCTGAATGTTACTCTCACTAATGTGCAGCTTTTGCTATGCTTTCTGAAAAGTGTCCATAGAGCATCATGCAAATTTATTTCTGAACATCACACGAAGCATCATATTTGTCAGTCAGATGTATCACCACACAAAAAAGGGTACAAGGAAATGTATAATTAGAAGAGTTTATATCTAGTTACATGAAGTATCCAGGCAGCCCACCCATCATTAGGAATGTGCCAGTCTGCCTATTGGGAGAGAAAAATCCTGTTAAAGCCTGTTGGCTTCATTGTTATTCCCTGTATTAAAGGGTAAAGATTGTCATGAGGTGCAAGACATCATGGACGAGCTTAGCTGTACAGAACACAAGAACAAGACAGGAGAGTTGAAAAGAAACTAAGGACCAGAAGCTACCCAGACATCACTCAGCATCTTCACAGGCATATGAGAAAAAGGACTCCAGAGTAAAGCACCAAAACCTTTCCTGAAAATGACAGATCTCTGCTGCAGCAGTGCCCAGTAACAAAATCACATCTTCACACACCCTCTTTATAGCTGAATGCACCCCTCTTTCAAAGGGCAGGAATCCAGGCTGCCCAAAACCTCACACAGACCAGCAACAAAGCCAGAGGATTTTGCTCTCCCTATATATTGCCTGCCAGCTCAGCTGCAGCAGTTACCTAGCTGATGAGAGAGAGATACCCATTAACCCCATGTTCCCATCCTTATCACCAGGTTCCTATGAGCAACAACCATTTCTCTAAGGTTTTCAGTGCAACTGTAAGCATCAGTACACTTCTTTTACAAAACACACTTGGTCTGAGAAATTCTTATAAACCTATAACTGACTGGACAGGCAAAGAGAGTTACTGCAGAAGTACAGGCTGTTTTTTACAAACAAGCTTTCATTCCACCTCCACAACACTTAGCAGTACAAGTTAGAACACAGGAATCAGTGCTTCAACAGGTACAAAGAATTCCATACCTAACCATAATACACTGGATTTCCCCTTCCACTGCTTCCTCCTAATGACTCAGTTAAGTCAGTCACACGTTAGTGTGAAATGATTATTAACATCTTTGACCTTACTGGTAAATATGCAAAGGACTAAGACATTGCATTGAGTGTTAATGAGATTTATCTCCAATAACTCTGAAATACTTTTCTCTCACTGTACAAACAACATTTACAAAATACTAGCCTTTGTGAAACCCAGCATACAATATGCAGGAATAGAAAACCCATTCACCTGGTCCCGTCCTCATCATTGAGCAACCAACAGAAGAACAATTTCCCAAAACTGGAATGAAAGGTATCTATTAATATTATCCAGAAGTAACATACACATCTGCAATGAGCTTTGTAAATCAGCGCAAGGACAATGATGCCTGTTGCTATGCTACAAAAGTGAAGACATTGGGTTTTAAAGCCTGATTAAAAGTCCACTTTAACGAAAAAGAAAAACACAGTTCTCTGAAGATCTGCTAATACAAAGATCATTACTCTTAAAAAGAATCATTCAGTGTTGCTAAACAATGGATGGCAGCTTCGACGCACGTGCTGAGCTTGAAACAAGGGAAAGACACAATTTTACAGTATGTAATTAACTATGAATTAGTAACTAGTGAGAGCCATTACATTCACCCATTTTCCTATGTACACCTGCTTTACATCTTCATAGCATGCGCTACCACAGGACAGTTTAAGAAGCACAGACCTAAGAAAACAACTTGTGATGAGTGGAACTTGTCAGAATTTCACCTTTGGTTCAATCATGCAGATCTATTTCAATAATTGGTTACTCTTGCAGCTCTGTTGTGCTATACATCTCTCTACTTTCATACTCCAAGTCTGGGCTGGTTTTGATACTGCTGCCTGATCAGCACTGGTGTTCAAAATTTGCCAATTCATTGCATTCAATTGAGTGATTCCCAAAATGCAATAGAATTCTGTCTGTTGAATTACTTTCCTGCTTGTTTTGCATCCAAAGTGAAGCTATTTTCAATTATTGGTTCTCTTTTTTCCCCAGAAAAGCAGATGCAGGGTGTATGTTTCACATCTGATTCTTCAGCAGACACGCTACCACAGTATGTCTCACATTCCCCCCTATATCAAACAGATTCCAGGCATTTTGTTGCACTCAGAAAGATTTCAGGTGAAAAAACTGCATAGGAAAAGATAAAAATACACACACCCCATGCCCTTCCACCATGATTTATAGAAAAAACAGTGCATTCATTTTAGATGGATTAAAATTGAATGGATGATCATTACTCTTTCAAAGCATTTTTATGGAAGACTTACTAGTCCTTAAGATTTGTGCATGTTTGTGGAACTAAACAGTTGAAACAGATGCTAAGATCTTCATAGGTAAAGAAAGATAAAGATATAAATTGTACTTCTGTGGCAAGAACACAGAAGCCAGGCTCCTTTCTATCCCACCAGTTACTTCCCTAGATTTCCCACGTCTGGAAACACAGCACACCTTAGTGCACAAACAGATCTTATTGCTGCCATAATCACAGGACACAAACACACAGTAATCACAGGATTTTCCTTTTGTGAACCACAATTAGTCTCTTTTGTGAGTGCTTCTGGGTTTAGTTCCAATACGTGTAGAAAGCAAACTGTACAGAGCATGCAAACCACATACTGCAGACTGCCTGTATGCTAGCATAAAGCAACCATTAATTCTTCACTGTGGGAAAATATTGAAAAGGTTAATATGCTGCTGGTCAAACCATAGGTATTAAAGACTTTTCAGTAGCAAGCCAGCAGGTTAGGAGCTGTCACACTGTAACATAATGACAGGAACTTGCCACCATTCTCCACAAAGATGTCACTGGCTTCTCGCTGCCCAGAAAGCATAAAATGCGGCATTGGGAGAACAAACATGACCAAAGGAGGGGCTGCAGTTTTCAGATAACTAAACCATGCCCATATTAGGACACAAATCATATGTTATTGCAATGATCTAAATTCAACAGCTTTGTCTAAGTTATGAAACCACTGAAGCAGAAAACATCCATAACTGACATAATCTATTGATTTCCAGCCTAATCACATTTTCTTAATTTACGTTTTCCTGCAACATTAGTTTCAGCGTCCAAAATTTAAGACCACATGTGTTATTCTCTAGCACTATGGCTGCAAGCAATTTTAGATCTGCAAAAGAAAAGAGAGGCAATACTGTGTACAGCATACACTGCGAAAATGAAGTGAATCAGAAACAGATACACATACAGAACTTACCGAACAGACCCTGAAAGCCCCAGTATTTACTTACAAACAAAATGGATTGCACAGATTAGATTCATTAGAACCATATTTCACAGCTCTGTGTGAGTGAGCCCGGAAGGGAATACACTTTAAAGATTTCCAGTTTGAACCTCTGCTTAAGCACAGATTTGCTCAGAGCACTCTGCTGCCCATTTATCAATGTAGCCTCACCTCGTTAGGTGTAATGGAGTCATTTTTAAGTATGATCAGGTTTTGTGCGCTCTGCCCACTCTGTCCTGTCAGATGCCTCTCAGTCATGACTGCAGAGGGACCAGTAGTTCCTGTTGGGCCACAGGTATTGTAAAACATAAAAGTGTCACTTCCCGAGCCCGCTGTTAGGCATGCCTTATAGCAGTAGGTCTTAGTGAGAGACCCATTGCCCCTCACTTCAATGAAATGGGGTTGTACTTTTAAACCATGAGGCAACCTAGCATCGATGTTGTTGTTGGCCTGCTTGTATAATTCAGCAGGGGACCGTTCTCTTACCCCACAGAACCCTCCGCAGCAGGAGTCCCCATACAGACTGTATCTGTAGCACTTGATAACAGTAAGCCCAATGATTGTGAAAAGGAAAACAAAGGAGATGGCGCTCAAAGCAATAATGAGATAAATAGTGATCTCTGAGTAATTGCTTGGACTTTTTAAGTGCCTTCTTTTATCAGGGATGATTTTGGAAACTCTGTCCACCACAGCAACAGTGATGGCTACTGATGAGGACATCGGTGGTTCTCCATTGTCTCTCACCTCCACCGTCAAGTTGAAAGCAAGTGCGCTGTCTTCCCCCAGTTTGCGAGTAGTCCTAATCTCCCCAGTATGGAGCTCTACCCTGAACAAACCTGGATCTGAGGTTTGCACCAGGTGGAAGAACAACCAGGCATTTTGTCCTGAGTCCCCATCAATGGCTATAATTTTGGTTACCAAATATCCAGCATATGCCGAGCGTGGGATCATCTCCAGGGCTGCTGAAGTGTTGGTTGAGGTAGGATACAGAATCTGTGGAGCATGGTCATTCTCATCCACCACGTAGATGTGGACAGTGACAGTGCTGCTCAGTGATGGGATCCCAGCATCCTGAGCCTGAACAACCACCTGGAATTCCCTCAGTGTCTCATAATCAAAGGACCTGACAGCATACATGTCACCACTATCAGATTTAATGGAAACATAGGAACTGACAGGTAGCCCTTCAATCTCCCCATCTAGTAGAGAATAGGTCACATAGGCATTTTCGGCGGCATCTGGGTCAGTGGCTTTGATAGTGCACATAAAGGCTCCAAGGGGGTTGTTCTCAGGGATGTAAACTGAGTACACAGGTTCCTCAAATCGTGGAGGATTGTCATTAACGTCTGAGATCTCCACACGGATCACCTTCTGGGAGGAGAGAGGGGGGTTCCCAGAGTCAGTAGCCATAACTGTGATATTGTAGGCTGCTGCTTTCTCATGGTCCAGATTGCCCTGGGTGACCAAGGTGTAGGAGTTTTTGAAAGAGTTCAGTGTGAAGGGGAGGCCGGGGGGAATACGCAGGCTCACCTGCTTGTTCAGCCCTGAGTCCTGATCAGTGACACTCATCAAGGCCACCACAGTTCCTGCCTTTGCATCCTCTGGCACTGGGCTGTACAAGGAAGTCAGGACCACCTCAGGAGCATTATCATTGGCATCCACAATGTTGACTAGCACCTTGCAGTGTCCAGCCATAGAGACAGGGCCCTGATCAGCAGCTTGCACATAGATCTCATAGGAAGATGCTTCTTCGTAGTCCAAAGTGCCATTCACCCGCACCTCCCCTGAGTGTGGGTCCACACTAAAGAGCTGCCTTACCTTCTGTGGGGTGTAACTGCCAAAGGAATAGATCACTTCCCCATTGGAGCCCTCATCAGGGTCTGATGCATTGAGTTTGACCACCAGTGTGCCAGGCAGGGCATTCTCCAGAAGGCTCACAGTGTAGGTGGAGCGGTCAAAGGTAGGTGGGTTATCATTGGTATCCACAACACGCACAGATATCTGAGCTGTACCTGACCTGGGGGGATCCCCACCATCCACAGCAGTGAGCACCAGCTGCTCCAGGGCACTCTGCTCCCTGTCCAGTGGCTGCTGCAGCACCAGCTCCAGGAGCTTGCTGCCACTCTGGAAGCCTTTAAGGTCCAGGGCAAAGTGGCGGCTGGGGCTGAGCTGGTAGCTTTGCACAGAGTTGGTGCCCACATCAGGGTCCTGGGCACTCTCAATGTGGAAGCGGGCCCCGGGCATGGCAGACTCACTGATCTCCAGCCGATAATCCTGGCGGGGGAAGCACGGTGCGTTGTCATTGATGTCCAGCACCTCCACCTCCACGTTGTGCACCTCAATGGGCTGCTCGATGACCAGCTCCAGGCTGAGGAAACAGGTAGGGCTCAGTTCACAAAGAGCCTCGCGGTCCATGCGCTCCCGCACCAGCAGTGCCCCGCGGCCCAGCTCCAGCTCCAGGTACTGGCGGCCGGTGCCCGAAGTAAGCCTCGCTCCCCTCGCCGCCAGTCGCCGCGGATCCACGCCCAAGTCGCTCGCCACGCTGCCCACGAAGGCGCCGTGAGGCAGCTCCTCCCGCACCGAGTAGCGGAGCGGCCCGCCAGCCGCTCGCCAGGCGCACAGCCCCAGCAGCAGCAGGCCCAGCACCACCGCCCCGCCGCGGCTCCGCCGAGCAGCCGGCGCCATGGCCGGGGCGGGGAGGTGCCAGGGGGGAGCTGCCGGAGCCGCCTCACTCCCTGGCCCGGCCTCACTCCCCGCCGCCGCCCGGTCGCCTCATGGAAGCGACAAGCAGCAACCGCCGGCCGCCTCCGGCTCCGCCGCCGTCCGGTCCATGCTCTCCGGCTGCCTGAGACGGCGGCTCCCAGGAGGAGGAGAGGGAGGAGGAAGAAGGAGGAAGGATCGGGACTTGCCGGATCCGCTTTCTCCTGGTCCAGCTGCTGCGCGGGAGGAGGCGGGGGAGGCCGCTAAGCCGAGGCTGGCTCCAGTTCAGCACCTGAGTAGGGAACAGCGACACGGCTGCGGGCGGAGCCGCCCCGCGCCCCGCTGTCGGCCCTGGGTCCCCCGCCGCACCCCCTCACCCACGTGTTGCTGCCCCTCCGTGAGCCGGGCCCTTCGCTCTCGGCGGCCGAGGAATCTCGCTGCCGAGCCGGGAAGAGGGCGGCTCCCGTGCCGCTGCCGCCGCTCGTCTCCGCCCCGGTTTCGCTGCTGAAGCTTCGGGGGCGCGGGAGGAGCGGGGGAAAAGCCGCAAACCACCTGCACTTCTGGACCTGCTGCAGCAGCGCTAAAGTACATCCGCTTGGGAGGGTTAAATCAGCGCAGGACTCCGAAAAAAAAACCCAAAACCGGGCCTCCAGCCAGGTCTGGTGCCGTCTGTGCGTTGCTGCAGTGTGTTTGACGACCTCTTTTCTTGGAGACCTGCCCCTCTGCTCCCTCTGAGATTCATCCTTGCTGCAGCACCGTCCCTCTGCTCAACCTCTGCATGCCCCCCGCCCTGCTTCCACCTCCTACCCCACTCGCTTGGTAGAATTCCGCGAGTCACACCCATGAGCATTTAAGGTGGGCTTCAGTTCCTCATCCAATGCAATACACAGGCTCAAGGGGATCAGCAGCTGGAGAGAAGATAGAACATGGTCTGTTTTCCAGTTACAGGATTTTCCTCCCCTGCCTTTGTGATGGAGGATTGGCAAAAACCAGGGCCACAGAGTTGAACAAACTGAGCAGCAAGGTGAAGGTGCTGCAGCTGCAATGAGTTTTACCCCAATGCCACAAATCCCAGCAAAGACAATAAACTTAAGCATTCATTTATACAACATCTATGTCACTAAACTGACATATTTAGTAAAACAAACTACAGAACAGAGTCCTCCAGGGGTGCAATGATGTTGCACCTATTATCCAGTGCAGAAACTGCTTCTCTGCTCGTATTTCTTTCCCAGTTGTTTTTTTCCCTGCTTAACCCATAAAGTCTTTTGGAATGTCCAGTGAATCCTCTCTGGATTGGGCTGGTCTATCAAGGGAGGTGGTGACCCCAACATTCAGCTAGAACCTCTTTCATTGCCCTTTGTGAGCCTGGGCACCCCTCACCACATGGAATGACTTTTCAGAGCACAAACCTACACTATAAATCCCCAGAATTTTTACTATAATGCACCTGATGTACAAGCCCCAAAGACCAACTGCCCTAATCCTGGCTCCAGCACTGCTGAGGATGATTACCAGTCTATCAGCATTTATCAGTAGCCACCGTTATCAGAAGAGACAGAAGTAAGAAAAGGATTACCCCGTTTATGTTTTGGCTGATGGGTTTATTTACCTCTCATCCCATTTATGCATCCCTAATATTTGCCCTCATAGTTATTTCAATGTGTCCAATACCCCCAAAGTCTGCAAATACTGCTGTGGAACCACCCAACCCTGTTTATCTTTTTAACTAAGATAAATGTAGGTCTGTGCAGACCAAGAAAGACAGATAGAGATGCCAAATGCCTAGAACACCTGGAAAACTGCCCATTCCATACAGTTGTCTACACTGGAGCCAAACACTTTTTAAAAGAAATCAGCTTCAAAATTTTGGCTAGCTACCCACCTTCAAGATCACAATATTCACAAATTCAGAATAAAATGCTCCGGTAGCCTCACAAAGCGATCAACCCACCAAAGCTACCCTGCTCTAAAAAAGCAGCTATAGCAACACTAATACACAGGGACTATGCAGCTGTGTCCAAAAAACTTGCAAACACATGAAACAGAAGCCAGAAGGGGCACCCCCTCAGTATTCAGGGGACTCTGATAGTGCTTTCATTCATACAGTCCACGGGTCATCTCTGCCCCACACCCCTCAAGTGTACAGCCACAAAGTCCTCTAACAAACACACAGCACACCAATAAGGGGCCCAAAACCACAGCAACACTGGCAACACATTGGTAGAGACTCTCCTGGGAACAGACAATGACCACATAAATAGGTGGTAAGAAAACAAAGCTCATCTCTGTAGGCAACACCTTCTTAGCCACAAGTTTATTTTACTTACAATGTGGGAATGACAGCAATAACACATCCAGGGGTTTTTAATCCAGTGAGGAATCTTTCCCACTGTTCTTAGACCCCAGTGAGTTACTTCTGATCCAGGCTGTGCTCTAGAACACCCTAGTAAGGAAGGGCTGGTGAACTCTCAAATCCTGGCCCACCTCACTATTCACATGCTACCTAGGTTCATCTTCCTCACTGTCTCTCTGTGGACAGCTAAGACTGTGCGCATCCAAAGTTTTGCAAAACACATCAGAATGCAAAATGGAAGAGAGAGAACACACAGGTAATTCTTCAGCATATTCCCAAGCATATTCCATAACATTTTCATTCCCATTAAACATGTTTCTAAACCTCAGGTTCTTCGAAAACTCGTCTTCTAATTTCAGAATTGTAAACCCTAGGTTGCCAGCTTCTTGCCTTTGTGTAAGTTTTAGAGCACCAAACAAATAGGTGTAAAACAAAATGATTTTTGTTTTACAAACTAATACTATAGCTTGGCTTTTTTACAGGAACACTGTACAAATGTAAAAGTCTTTCTCTGAACAGTAGCTTTATACAGTTTATGCTGACTACACTGTTTATAAGTGATATACTGAAACTTGCTCTGTTCTGAGCAAATGTTCCCTGAGTCTCTTTACATCCCTATAAAATTCAACCACGGCCACAATAATTTGAGTTATTTCCTTCAGCGTCAGTGGTAATGCTGAGTCAGTCCTGCAGGCCTTGATTTTTAATTCAAGAAAAACTTCCATTAAGAAAACACTTCAGGATCTGGGCTGTAGCAAGATCGATTTTTCTAGTGAAAGGCAAAAACACAGAAAAACATGATTTCGGTATTAACTGAATTGAGGCTTAGAGGCTTTCTTGGTTTCTTCTTTCCCCAGAGTTTTGTTGGGTTTTTTTCCCCAGTAATTTCTTGAAATTTCATCTAAGCATCACATTTGAAACACCTTCAAAACTCACTAAATATAAAGGTACTCAGTGGGTTCAGAGCAATGTACATGAGTAAGAGAATCAGAATCTGTTCCTGCAGCAAAACCAGCTGATAAAACCTACCAAGCCCAAAGATCCATTTGCTGATAAACCTGACAACCCCTGAAGAGACAGAATACTGCTTGTACAGACTATCCATATACACAGGCCTACTAGGCTTTGCTGACATACAAAATTGCCCCACTTTAATTAGCTTGGTTGAATTAAATGGTATGAATCCTTTAAGATGAGTACAAACATACTGGTGATAAAATCAATATATTCTTTGCTAGGTGTCCTGCAGAAGAAAATCAAGAATATACCAGGATATTGATACATATCTATGCTAGAAGTTGTAGTAACATAACTATTTTAGTATGAAAAGTCCTCACATTCCTATGCAAGCCTTCCTTCAAACAGTTCTACATATAAATATGCCTGAATTACTAGCAGTCTAATGCAGTGCCACAGAAATATTTCTGTGCAGATATTTCCCTTGGCAGTGACACAATTGTACACATATATAGTTCTGTAGGTATTTACAGCCTTGAAAAGTTCAGACATCTCAAATCACACCTGCACAAGGAATGCTTTTATATAACATTGTAACTAGAATCACCTAAATTTGCTTGAGCAGCAATAAACCTATGTTCAATTTGTTTCATTGCCGAACTCCTTCCTCTGGCTATTTCTGAGTCTCAGACAGCAAAAAGAGGAAATAAAACATATCAGAGAATAGGAAGAAGTGAAAATACAACACATTAACAGAAGAACTCCAAGGTATTTCAACATATGAAAAGACATTTTAGTTCTTTGTAACTAATTTCACTTTCAGTAACTCACATCCCTTAAACATGATACCAGCAAATCAGTGTCACAACGTAGCTCCTTCTGAACTGGTAAGAAGGCACTAGCTTCAAGGATCAGGGTCTAGATTTTTGCATGGGTTTTTTGACGGAATGTAGGTTTTTCGCAGCAATGAGATTGCTTGTATACCATATAAATGCACACACCATTTCTGCCTACTGATCAAAGTGTGCAAAACAATATGGAGACAAGTCTAGAGAATCCATATAGTTTAGCTGCTAACAAGCCAGGAAGTCGTGTCACTCTCTAGAAAAAACTACATTATCTCTATGTGCCTGCTTGCATGTGGTGCCTACAATTTGTCTGCCTTACTTAGAATTAAATCAAGTCCACAGAAAAGGAACATCCATCAGTCACAGCCCTGATTACATCAACAACAGTGGAAACTCTAAAAAATGACTCAAATCTGTGCAGTTTCTTTATATACGGGTTTTCCTTCCAGTGAAATGGTGGACTGTAGCACCATTTTCTAGTCCATGGGTACTCATGAGACTTATAGATAATATATCTTGATAATTTCAGGGGATGCTCACACTACTTCTTCAGTCCAACCCCACCCATCTTTCATTGCACTCTCTTCAGATTGCTGCATTCTTCTGCACCCTACTTACTTCAGTCACAACCCCCTCTCCACTTTCCTATGAAGAATATATGCACTATTGGCTCTGGTGACTTCCCATGTCTCAAGTCCTATCTCATCAGGAAGATATCACCTAGAGATGATAAGGCAATGCAAAGGCAGGAGTGAAAGTGATTCATGCCCTACAGCAGCTCCCTGCCTGACAAGCTTCCATCAGTCTTGATTCAGCAATACGAGCTCAGAGATCCAAAAATGAGACAGTGGGTTCTGCAGTCAGAACAGAACCACTGAGCAATCCCTTAAACAGAGCCCTGCAGCTGAACCAGATCTCTCTCAGTACATGGTTTGCATTCTCTCTAAGGGATTTTCTGAAGATGTGCAGTTCTCCCTTCTCCCTGATGTCATGCAAACTTCTTGTTTCTACATTCAACTTCTTTGCTCCTATGTCCAAGTCATCTTCTACACTTGAATTACTTGTTGACATGTCATCTTTTTACATACGACTTCTCTTTCATAAATAGGTCTCATGCCAAATTGCTCAGTTGGATTGGATCGGCTCCATTCTTTCACATCTTTTCCTAAATCCATTTATCACATTGGTACGAATCTAACTGATGAGAATTTCTTTTTGTAACTCAAACATCTGAAGCCAGACTATTTAAAACATTGCTGTTATGGGAACCAAGGCTGCTAAACAGCCAGAAAAAATCCTGTTAGTATTTAGGTCACAATTTCTCTGCAGTTCTGTGCTTCCTGTTATTCTAGAAAACAGCATGTAAAGAATAAGAGATGGTGGGCTGGGGTATGGTGGGTGTTGCAAACCTCAATTCACATAAACCATCTATAACAAAGACACATAGAAAATACATTTCTCTCGATTGTCAGTGCACATTAGTTTCTCACTTCCAGTCTAAAATTTAAGGACAGATCTCTGACTCATTTTGTTGTCTTCTGCTATATTTTTCTGATGACTTAAAAATCCTTGCAGTTATTTATTGACCATAATGTCCCAGTGTGCCATTCTAAATGGAAGGACATTAACAACTTGGACATCAACAAAATAAAGTTTACATTTCTGAAGTCATCACAGAGCTTGTCAGTGCTACTTCTTCTGCCAACATTTTCTTGAAGGTCTTAGTGTATTTTCCTTTACTACCATTGTCTCTCTTCACAGTCAGTCTTTGTCTGTCTTCTATGCATTATGATTCTTCACCATGAGCAACTACCCCTAGATTCCAGCCCAATGAAGTGGTTGAGAGTCACACTCCACTCAAACAAACCACTTCCAGGTGGTAACTTTGTTTCCCTATCTCTGGCTACTGCCTTACCCAGTGCTTCTATTCACACATGTTGCATCCCTGTCTGTAGGGTCTGAGAACTGGGATAAACTTAGAAGGTAACTGTCCCTTCTCCTGCAACTGTATATGAATGTGTCAGAGCAATTGCCCAGAAACTAAAAACTCAATTTCACTTTATGCTATGAGAGTTTGAACTTCTTTCCTCACCTCCCCAAAAGTGCCTTCATCATAAGCCTTCTACATTCTTATTCAAAGGCTTCAAGAACCTATGACATTTTTGGTCAAAGAGAACAGCAATATGAGGTGTCGTTCTGTATCCTGAGGTACTCACTTGGAAAGGAGGAGATGGCAGAAACCTCTTTGTGCTCCAAGAAGTTTCATTAACCACCTTGGGATATAATTCACAATAGAACTAGTTCCAATGTTTTATAACTTTTGTGTTACTTCTTATACACACATGTGCTAGTGATACTAAACTATTTTCACAGCAGGAGTCTTGCCATTTAGAATCATAGAATAGTTACGGTTGGAAAGGACCTTAAGATCATCCAGTTCCAACCCCCCTGCCATAAGCAGGGACACCTCACACTAAACCATGCCACCCAAGGCTTTGTCCAACCTGGCCTTGAACAATCTCAGGGATGGAGCACTCACAACCTCCCTGGGCAACCCATTCCAGCACCTCACCACCCTAACAGGAAAGAATTTCTTCCTTATATCAAATCTAAACCTTTCCTGTTTAAGTTTGAACCCGTTACCCCTTGTCCTCATGAGAGCAGAGTAGAGGGGCAGGATCACCTTCCTCTTTGTACCAGAACCTGATGATCCTTTGCTACGGAAAATGCATAATCAGTATCATTATATGTGCAATAGCACCTTTTATTCTTTGCTGTATTTTTAATATACATTCTTAATACATAAATGCTGAGATCTGTGGTTGTAGTTTAATTTTACTTAAGCCACTTTTTTTCTATCTTACCCACAAAATTTAACTAATAGTCAGATAGCCCTTGACCCCATTCATACCTGTACATGAAGCTTTTCATACGATCATTCTCATGTTCAGGCATATTAGTATTTTTTTTTACCTTTACAGTTCCTATGAGAAGATCTCAAAACTGAAGGATCTATTTTCCATCTCTCTCTTGAAACCAGCTCTCCTGGAAGATTTTCTGACTTTTCCAATGTCATGCATATATCTGCCAGTACATCATATTTCTGAGGAATGGGTACATTCTGGCACAAAGTTACTCAAAGATTGATTTATCTTATTAAAGGAGATTTTCTACTAGACTTGGATGGTCCTATCAGTTCAAGTCACTACTAATGGCTCCCAAGCTCTCCTCAATGGACATCCAAGTTGGACTGGCAACTATAAATAACTCTAAATTCACAGTCTGACTCTTAAAGCCATCCTGTTTTTCCTTTCCACTTTATTTCCTTTCTTAACTATTTGTTCTGTATGTGTGTAGGCCTTTTCCCCCCCAACACAAGCTGCAGCTTAACTTCAACTTCCTATCTTTTGCTTATACTTTCTCCCCACCCCTCCCCTTTTTTATTTTTCAGTTTGATTTCCATACTTTTCACCATTTGTCTTTTTCCACTGAATATTCTCCTCTTCCCAACTTCACCCTCTAGTCCATTTGGTTATTTGCTACTCAATTTCCAGTCAACCCTCTTGCCTCTTTCATTTTTTGCCTTGATCTTCCACTTCCTTTATGTTGATTTTCTGTATTTCTTTCCCCTCAGCACCCTAGGACTTTTGCATTTGTCCTCTGGATATACAAGAAATTTACTGTGTTCCAAAATGATGCTGATTAGGGATGCTGATGTCTCCTTTTCCCTTTATTTTTGTCTATACACCACAGATAAAGTAGGAAGCTAAGCACCAAAGAGTGGCATGGAACCAATAGAAATAGAGGGTTAGGTATAAAAATAGATGGTGGGAATCAAAAGTACAGGAAAGGAGTAATATGAGGAACAGTCACCTTTCTCACTGCTGAGAAAGACTGACAGCATTTTCTTTAGAGCCTGCCAGTGCTTTTCTTTAACAGGAAAAAGAGGTCCAGTTTGCATTACAAAAGACTGTATAAGTACCCAAGTACTGCTTATTCACTCTCTTGAACACGTGTACCGAGTTACATTTAATAACTTGATTTCAGCTCCTTGCATACTCTGAAGTGTCACTTGGGAGTTAACCACCTAAACTTGAAACTGCTCAGTTTGGATCTGAAAGGGAGCTGGCAATTGCATAGGTTGTTTACCCCACAGTTTTAATGATGACCTAAGTTTGCCTTTGAGCATGCTTGAAGTATTGACTGTCAATGCTCTAACTATAACCTGTACATCTTGTACTAGATCAGATTTTGCCTTTTGGAAGGTCAGTGCTTTTTAATCTTTCATTTGCACTTTCTTTTTCATTCTGCTGTTCACCTAATGACTTTTCCGGGTTTGATGCATGTCCTAATAGCATCTCCATGAACCCTCTCTATCCATGGAAGCACATCAAGTTAGAAAATAAAGATGTAAAAGCAAATCTTAAGCTTTAATGTCAATGCTTAGTTTACTGAGCCCTGTATCTGGGCAATCATACTCAATTCAGAGCCACAAAACAGCACAAGAAGACATTGTGAAGATCTTTACTCAGCTGAGTTGCCCTGCTTACTACTAACAGGATTACCACTAGTACTGGTTAACTCGTGGTGGTGTTATTTGAAGATTCTTTCACTGCAACTCTTACAAGCATGCCCAATCTCTCCTTAACAGCCCTTCAAGTGATTGAAATGTTACAGACCTTGCACTGACTAAATAAAAAATTTAGAAAAATAAAGAGTAACAGAAAATATGAAAGAAACTGGGCTTGCCCATCTCACACCTGCTGCCACTCTGCTTCCTGCTATACTCAAAACATACACACCACCAGCTGAAGCACGCATCAACTGGGTTGCTACTACTAAGTGCATTTTCTCAAGAAAGCAGACCCATGTGCAACTTTAGTCCCATGTGACTTCTTAACTATGACTTAAGTGTTTTGTGATTATTCCCTAGATGGAAATTCCAGTTTAAGTTCAACATACTGCCTGCAGCCACTCCAGATAGCCCTAGGTAGGAGAAGTCCAAGATGCACAATGTGAAGATGGATGGATTATCCAGTAGTTACAACTGAGCCATTTTCAGGTTGCTCTATATTTCTTCCAGCAGCTGAGAGCCCCAGTTCTGTCCTTTCCTCCTCCCTGGTTCATCTTCACTGGGAGGTTAGCACTGAGCTACAAGATTCTGTCCCAAACTACCATGATATTCTTACACAGCAGCAAGCTACAACTTGCTCCTAAGACTAAATATTTAAGTAGCACAAAAATGGACAGATTTTCTCATTCTAAAAATCAGACCAAAAATGCTGCTGAACTGAGCTGTACAGAAGTGCCCTAAATTTCAGCAATTTCCCAAATTAATTATACTTCATCAGAGCTAAAAGCATGAAGATGACTTTCCTTTTCAAGGGTATATTTTAGTGTTAACAGCTTAATTGCTGTTTTCTTGATGCTGGAAAAAGTCAATGTCAAGTCCACCGGGAAATTAAATCACTAGAACTTTTTAAAACATAGAAATGAGGCAAATCATCACCTCTACCTCTGGCTGTTGTACCTGGACACAAGTCCCATGGCTTTCTGCAGCCAGAAGCTCAAGCAACCACTATGAGACCATCTCCAAGACAGAGTAGTCAGAACTGTTGAGATACCATGGAAGTTCCTTGCTGCAGAATGGATGAGCAACTGAAGTAACAGTGAAAGTGTTGCTCTGGACTTCCAGAGCTCCCCAAAACAAACCCAGGTTGGGCACAGGATGTATGGCAGCATACATTTGCCATGACAGAAAAGCCAGATATGGTGTGGAATTAGCCTCTTTATGTCTGCTTCCAGCCTTTCAGAGCATTCTCAGGATTATCCATTGTTCAGACTTGAAGTTCCCTACACAGGGGAAGGATAAATTTCATGTCAAAACCAAATGATTGAGGAAAATCTCCACCACAGAATCTACCCAGCTTTTAGCACAAATGGGAAAGACTTTGCTCAGCAACCTAGCCAAATACCTGACAACTCTCTACTCTTACCAGCCTTGCCACCACACTTTCAGTTGCAGGTCTTTGCCTACAGTTCTGGTACATGTAATCTCATTTATATAGACAGAGAATGAAAACCCTTCAACTATTTCAAAGAGCAGCTGAGAGCCACAAAGGAGGCAGGAGTGGATTAGAGCACAGGCCACATGAAACACACTGAGGCTGTGAGGATTTTTTTCTATGAGACCCGTATGCAGCTCCAGAGCTTTCTGCATTTCACGTGTCTGCACAGGAATGGCTGAGCAGTGAAAGTAGGGCAGGAAAATATTTTGGTTTGTTTGCTAATTCTCAGCAGGCATTTCTGTGCTTAGAAGATTTTTCCCTCAAATCCTATTTAAAAAGAAAAAATCCATCTGCCCAAACTGTGCTGTACTTGGACTATTTTTAACCTATACCCACATATCTATATGATGGGCAAAATGTTAATACTGCAGGTTCTGCTGATATTATCTGACCTCAGAACAAGTCCCATTGATTTTCTTACTCAGCAGAACCAGGAACAGCATTTGACCCTGACTCACACTCTCTGTCAATGATTTTGTTATACACTTGTGTTTCTCTTCAGGGTTCTGGCACTCAGTGGGAGCCCACACCCTCCTTGACCCCAAATCTCTCCTAGAGTAGACATGTAAAAGCTTGTTCTTTTTTCCTCTGTTGACTTACAGTCCATGTTCCAGCCATTTTATTCCCTTCGCTGTACTCCTACAATCTCAGTCCTCTTTTCCCTTTAATAAGGTTATCAAAACAGCACTGGGAATTGGATTCTAACTGTGCACTTGCAACTAGCACCTGGTAACATGCCAACAGACTGCCTGCCAACTCTGTGCAAAAACCCAAGTTTGCTTTTTCACTGCTTGTAACTACTTCATCAATAGTTTGAGTTCTTACCATAACTAATCTGTCAGCTGCATAATCCATGGTATGAATTCGTGTGCACATGTGAAAGCACACAAATACAAAACAGGAACTAACAGGAAACGCATGCATTAATTGCTGCAGAGCACCCTACATGGGTCTTTAATCCAAGTGAATGAAGAGGAACAAAATGACCTAAAATAAGGTGTTGAGAAGATGGAGAAGAGAACTGGAGCCTTCAAATATACAGCTGAGGAATACAAGAGAACCATGAAATTAAAGAACTTTACCTAAGACTGATAAAGAGGTGAGACAAAATAATGACACAAAAAGGGCCCCAAACTGCACCTATTCCTAAACGGAATCAAGGGCAAGTTCCAGACCAGTCCATTGTCAGCAGTAAATGAGAACATATGAGCTGTGACAGGCAGTGTCCCTTGTCTTCTGCATTGACACAAGTGATCTTGCTCATCAATAAACATCAGACACATACTTGTGATTATGTGAATATGAGCAGATACTTGTGAACATGTGCATGTGGGAGAGCAAAATCTATAAAAGAATGAGTGGCAGTAGAAACTAGAGATTTTGCAGAAGAAAATCCCTTCCACAGGATCTTGCATTCAGTTCTGTTATACTAACTTCCTACATGACAATTCCAGAATCTTCTGTGTGAGACAGTATTTGTGAACATGGTCAGATCCTGAGAGCATAAGGGCTCAGCCAGAAAGGATGAAACATAGCAATATCCAGAAGATGATGTGAGGAGCCAATTAAAAACAAAACCAGACAACACTACATGGAAATACCCAGAGAAGAACAAGAAACAAATTCTGCAACCCAGAGAGACTTTAACAAAGGGTTGAGGACACAGCTGTATTAACTCTTTGCTTCAGGTCCACTTTCACCCCCTATATACAGACATCAGCACTAGCTTCTGCATCCTTCATTACGGTTCTTCGCTACCTCTGGCTATTATATATTAACTGCTACTATTGCTACTGAAGAACAGGATCAGCTCTAGGCAGTAGCTGGGGGGACTGCAAGGAGTAAAGCAGGAGGGAGACAAGATGGAAGCAGCCAGCAGCATCTTTAAAATCACTACCTGGATGGGGACAGAAAAAGAGACTGAAGCAATGGTGAAAGGAGCTTAGAAAATACAAGAACTGTAACATCACACACAGTATTAAAACAGGATTTGGCACCATGGCATGAAAGTGATCCTGTGTTGCACAGGCTGACAGGCACACCTCTGGGTGAAACAGTGGGCAAGTTATTAAGAAGATGACAGAAAGCCTCTGACCTCATCTGCCCAATTCTGGGCCTGTACGCCCAGCTTCAGCATTACTGAGATAGCTCTGTTCAGATTCACAGGTGCAACAAGCTCTCCCTGATTTACAGTATGTAAGAGCTTCTGAGAGCTCTTGGAAAGGGAAGCAAAGAAAAGTGGAAATGCAATGCATATGGTGGGGCAGATTTTGACCAGAAGCCTAAGAAGCAATGGCTCTCATGCAGTAACAAGGGGGGGGGAACACACGACACAACACCACATGACAGTTCCCTAAAGCTGAGTTAGGGCTTTTGATAATGGGACAAAAGTGAGATGGTGACAGCAGCAGCTTGCCATAAAAGCAAGAAGTCAAGAGACCTGGGTTCTGTCCACCGTTACATCAAGGACTTCATCATTTTTGGCAAGTATCTTAATTGGTTCCTAAAATGTCAGCAATATCTGGGCTGAAATGGCAACTGCAAGGTTTAAAGCACTTCAGAAAAGGGTAATTGAATATTCTCAAGGAAGAAGATACATATACTTATGTATAATTTATTATTTGTAATGGGTGCTGAAGGGAGAGAACTGCTTGGCTTTTTTTAAGTGTACATTAAGTAAATCTGTTTTCAAACTTCAGAATTCTTAGAACCTCAGCAACACAAAATATTTATGTTTTGAAGTTAGTAAAGAGTTCAATATTCCTTTCCTTAAGCATGAGAGTTCTTACTGAATATGTCAGAGTGGTTGACCTAATACAATGTTCTTTTAAAAGCTAGACTGTATCTGGCACTTAGCACTAGTTAGTACTTTGGCATTAATACATATTTACCTTATGCATTTTGCATGGGTAATACATGTATCAAACTTAATCTTCAGTACTAAAGGAAACTCACGTTGTATATACCTGTTCCTGCAACAGCACACAATGGTTCTGTGATACAGAGAGGCCAGATATCCTGCCTGGTCCTCAGCTGCTCTTCAGAAGGGCACAGAACTCCCCCAGGTCATATCTGCCAACCTTACAGTGATACATCTGTTATGCCTGGTATACCTCAAATGACACTGCACTTCTAGCTTTTAAGAACTCAGCTGAGCTCAGTGTATTTCTTCTATCCTTGAACAGAGAAACCACAGCAGGACATGTTAGATGAGTGATAAGCAGCGATGATGATGGTATCAAATGTACCCACTGAAATCAATCCTTACTCCTTGTACCAATCAAAACGTCTTCCACAACCAGATAGATTTGCAATAGCTCAGCATGATTCTTCTCATTTAACGCTCTTTCTAAACTCTCTTGTTTGGAGACAGATTTCAGTATTCAGCATCTTCAATAAAAATATTACTGGCTACATGGCTAGGAGAAAGTTAAAATAGTACTCAGCAGCAGCACTGGTGTTCCTCCTGGGTTTTTTTTTATCACACAACAGTAGCTGAAGGCACTAAGCGTATTAGAGACCTCCAAGGCCTGTCCACTGAGAAGAAGGCTGTACCTCCCCAAGACCATTACCACAGTGGTCAGGGGAGGCATTTTTGTGGAAACAGTAATTCTCCAGCCAACAAAGTCAAGGTTCATGAGATCAAAAAAGGCAGCCTGGTTCTGTGTCCTGGAAAGGACGCAGGAGACTGAGTCTGGTCCCTCTCTCAGGAGCTGATATATTTTAAACCAAATTACAATCTGAAAATATTTCTAGGAGTAGAAACTAGACATCAAGAGGGACAAGCACTGGGGAGAACAGAATGAAAGCAGAAAGAGCCAGAAAAAGGCTTGGAAAGACAGGAAGGCACAACCCAGCCAGTATTCCTATTCTTTGGGTATTTGGTCCTCCAGCCATGAACACCATAGCTCTATCTTCCTACTGTACATCCACTGGGAGCAATCTTGACATCGTATTTTCACAAAAGACTTTCAGTTCTTTTTAGTCCTTCATTCAAGAATTCTGGCACATAAACCCACCCAGAATGGGAACTCTGCCAAATGTCAATACTGCTGACTTACTTCCTGGGGTTTATACTGCTGCAATACAAAAGCCTTTACAGTTTTCAGTCTCACTAGAACCTCTCTGAAACAAAGCATCTTCACTTCAGGTAAAAGTATTAAAAGAAAGGAGCTACTACATTTCTGAGCTATCACACCTTTCATCATCTTCCCTTGTAAAATGCCTGTTTAATTACTATAGCGTTGCATCATGTAATGACTTAGTTAAGCTGTTTATTCTTAGATACTTCTGCTTTGTTCACTTTTCTATTCCTAGTTTCTTATACTCCTTTAGTATGTCTATTACTGTGAAATTAGTCCCCACATGAAGCTTCATATGGCCTATTTGTTCAAGATGTAATGTCGTATTTTCTACTGATGAACCTCCACTCTGTGGCAACTGCCCCTACAGACTTACAGGCCTCTACTCTAAAGTTTGGAGCCAAATTTCTTCTTAAACCAGATTTTTACAAAGTCCTTGTCTAGCCAAACAGACACATCCAGTCATTGGAAGACACATATAGAGGGCAATGGTGTAGTTAGTATTCAGTAAATCTAATTAAGTATTCCTTACACCACTGTCCTCCATTTGCATATTCATAAGAATTGGATTTTTGGTGAGCAACTGATCTAAAATTCAAGCACCGGAACACAAGACTGGAGGAGAAGGTTGGTCCTTTCAACACTATCTCCTGAGACACCACTTTGCACAACACCTTCCCTACTGAAAACAGTCTTAGAAGCCTGTAGGTGTTGAACCCCAGTGGAAAGCTCTAATTACTATGATCTTTCTTCTCTTACCAGTGTACATACAGCATGGCTACTTATGCCCATTTGTAGTTAAGAAGCACTGCCTTTTTTCATAATTAGCTAAAGGAGTTTTTCCTAGACAATAAACCACTCCTTGCCAAACATCCCAAGCCCTTCTACTCCACTCTCATTTGACAGACACTTCTTTCCTCAGTCACACATAGAACACTTTTGAACATCTTTCACAATTTCTGTCTGTCCTATTTGAATACAGGTTGCAAACCCCAGAATTTGGCATTCCTCATACCATGTTGTCAATATTTCCCCAGAACCACTCTAACTATCTTGACTAATGAATCCTCTGATATGTTCTCTTACTGATGGAGACATCTGGGCAGTTCAAGTCATGCTGTAATCCATGTGTTTTCCTCCTCAGCCACAGCTCATTCATGAAATCTCACTTGTACTAAAATAAACTATTTTAATGCTACCCCAAAATTTTATTAAGGGATATCGGGACCTCTCCTACTTGCCTGCTGGAACCCAGCCCAATATCCTGTGAAACAGGTCTCTGTGTGGGCTGAGAGATGCAGCTGCTGCTCTTCCATTTGCAGGTTCAACCAATAGCAAAGCTGAGCATATACCCCAGGTACAGTCAGATACCAACACACACACTGACAGCTGGTCCCACAAACTGCTGACTTCAACACCACCTACATACAGGACTCCCTTAAGACAGGCACAGACAGTGAAGACCCTCTCTATTTGTCTGACAGAGATAGGTCATTTGTGAAAGTGCACACACATACACACACCACTCTGAATTCACAGCTTTCTGGGATGGCACATTCATGGACCCCTCAAGTACTGCTATAGCCCCTTCAGCCAGTGCTGCTAGGACCTCAGCTTTACCTCCTTACCAGTTGCAAAGACCCAGTTTGCCTGCAGTTTCTTGATAACCCATCAGTTAATGGGATTGATGAGATTTGTTTCTGTTATTACCTTTGCTATTCTGATTGGTCAGGTTTTATATGTGCATATGCTTGCTTTTCACCTTTGCCTTATCATCTCAATCTGGCAAGGTCCTTAGTAACATAATCATACTGGAAAAAAACCAAGTATCTTATATTCCACATCTCTTTACCAATTAGAGTTACTGACCAGATCTGTTGTTATCATTACCTCCCTTATTTGTCCATCAGGTTTGTTTCTGTATGTTCTTGTTATGTTTCCTTTGACCAGATACCTTTAAAGGAGCGGACATTTCACTTGAATCCTCCAGACCGTGTACTCCTTCCTCTATGACATACAAGCCTGCCCCTTCAGCAACTGCATCTTTTGCATTTCTGTACTGAACAAACCATATTTGTTCTATTGTGGACTTTCATAAGGATCTACTTCAGAAAAATCCCCCTGGATAGTTTCTCCTCTAGTACAAGTCCCTAGAATTTAAAGTCAGTTCTTTATTTCTCTGTTAACCATCATCATCTCTAGCTTCTCCAACATTTTCCCATGCAGCACTTGATGATGTTCTTCACTGATGTCTAAAGTTCACATTACTATAATCAGATAATGAAATCTTCATAAAGCCTCCTTCCTTCCACTCCATAAGATGACTACATATATATATATACATACATATATATATATATATATATAAAACCCAACAACAGCTCTTCAAATACACATGGTACTTCTGATTTGATGAAACTTTTAATGTAACTTGTTATAGGATTTGGATTCTTATGTGTCAATTTTACTTTTTTTCCCACCTGTCCCACATCTTTATTTCCTCCCTCCAGCAGTTTCTTTGTTGGCATCTCCAAGTCACCTCCCAGCTTTCTCTCTGCCTCCTGCCAGTTCCCATCTATCTTCTCTGAAACACAGAATAACCACCAACACTTAGCTTATATTTAGCACTTCACTTTGGAACATCTCAAAGTACTTCACAAAGGAGCAGTCAGCACAACTGACATAAATTTACAGTTGGAAAATGACCCACAACAGCAAAAAGACATGTCAAGAGCATGCAGAAGAAACAAGAATAGATCTCTTCTGTCTCCATAGCCCAGCTCAGTGCTCTGCTCATGGAAGCACTTAGCTTCCACCTGTGCAATGCATTTCTACACCTACTGCACTGAAATTAGGGTCTCTTCCCTTCCATGCACCATGTTCATTGCTGGGTGTTGGGGTTTGTTTTTCCTTTCAGTCCTTTTCTGCGCACCAGCTCCAGTCCCAACTTTGTCTGGGTCACAGTCATACAACTACAATTACAGGAAGGTCCTGCCAGCTCTTGGCGGAAGCAGGGCTTGATGCTGGCAAGACTTGGAGCTGAGCTTTCCAGCTTCTGCAAGTATCTACAAGTGTCTACAAGTCCAGTGAACAAGAATTTCTCAAAAGCTTGTAACTCAGCCAACCTGAACAGATCTTAATGGCTATCAAACATGACATAAAGCCCACTTCATAACAAATATCAAGTCCTTTTCCCAAAATATACTTCGGAAAGACTTTTAAAGGAAAGATCAGACACATTTTTATTATAAGCAAAAAGAATATTTTTCACTCCCCTCAGTCTAAGGAATGACCAAGCTGTCCATGTTCATTGGAGCTTGTCTAACTGGCAACCCCTTACTCACATATGCCACCAACCTGAGAGACTAGACTCAGACCACTTTTCTAGTAAGCAGGGGGGTGAACACAGCCTGAAACATTGAAATGTTCTCATTCAGTCAATAACTTATAGAGCTGGAAATATATAAGCTCATAGCTCTGGGATAACCAATTCCAATCGCATTCCGAAGGAGCAATTTAAAAGTTGCTCACACTGCTAGGATTTCCTTCCATCTGTGACTGAGGTGACAGAGCTCTCTTCAGGCAGCACATTACCCTATCCTTTGTTTAAAGCAACATACCATCCACCATATAAGCAATATAGAAGCAAATTCAGTTTGAACACAAGATGCTACTATATACAGTAATATATGTAACATACTGTCTGGTTTCTCTCTGTGTATTTTGAAAAAGAAAAAAACCATTCCTTTTGGAACAATTAATAACATCATGCATTTTTAATGTAATAGGCGACCCAACGCTATTTATAATAGCAATTAAAAAGTGTCTTTCAGGCAGAATGCTTTATATATAAAATCCTCACAGCTTGATTGGAAACAAAACAGCCTTGAGCATTAGCAGAAGCCAAATATACACTTGGAACAGTCTAAGCATCAAGGCGGATAAAAAGGATAGTTCTTTGTGGAGGCGGCTGGAAGCCCTTGGAACAGAGATAAAATATATTATGAGATAAAGCAATCTACTTCTGTTTGGGATTTTTAATATGTTTTAAATAGTCACAAATTAGGGAGATTTTCCGGAGTGCACATGAAAAAGGCTACACCAAGACTATGATTTATCCTGAGTGAATGGGGGGGGGGGGGGGTGTGGGG
>NDXB01021204.1:102683-123772 GCA_002631895.1 Agapornis roseicollis
GGGGGGGGGGGGTGTGTGTGTGTGTGGTTTTTTGTGGCTTTTGTTTGTATATTGCTTGGGGGGAGGTTCCAAATGAGAAAAAAATGTGGCAATGTTTTCCAGGGAAAAAAAACCCAACCAACCAACCAGCAAGCCACCCACAGCAAAACCACAGCTCTGGTAACGCCTTTCATTCTGCTACTTCCATTCTAACATCACATCTATTCTACAGAAACAGTAGGAGGGAATAAGGGCATTTAAGGGTATTTTTGGCTATTTCAATGATTTGGGCTGCTATTGGATGAATCCAAAACTCCCCAAAATCTCCCCCAAGTCCAGAAGCAAATACGATCTCATTAACCAAATCACCATCTCCCTGCTCTACTGACAGAATTCCACCAAAGGTAGCCCTGAACATCTGCAAGTTGTCTAATCTTGAATACAGTGTAAAAGTTAAGTTTCTCCATGAGCCTTACAATAACATAATCCAGGTAAGAATCCCCTAGGAGGGGGAGATAATAAGGCTGTGAAGAGGGGTGAAATATTCTTATGTGTTTGTTCCTTCCCCCATGTATAATTTCTACTACTGACCACAAAATTGTTAAAAGCACAATGAATGAATAAATTACAATAAAAATTACTTTAATCTTGACTGTAAGCAGGTAAGTCAGCATTCAAAAGGTTATTTGCAAAGGAAAATGACGGATGGCATTATCATACTGTATTTTAAAGGAGATATTTGTGAATTATTCCAGAAAACCTCCTTGCTACCTGGCAGAAGGGAAAAGGAATGAAACTCCTTACAGGACTTCAGTTTGGAAGGATCACTGCAGTTGCCACCTTCACAGGTAGTTAGCTCTCAGCTGGTATCAGTGATACAGCACTATGTCTAGGCTCATTCTGAAGTATTAACAATGATTGCCAGTAAACTGAATTTTCCATTAGATGATACTTAATCTAAGTGCACTAGACAAATAGAACTAAACAACACTTTTATTCTTTTATTCTTTTATCTAATTGATATTCTTAATCTGTCAGGATCATCTACTCCATTAATTTGTCTGCTTCTTTAATGATTCTTTTCAAATCAAATATGTAGCAGATTAAATTATTCAGTATGTATCATGTATGAAACCTGGCATTTCCTTTAATCAAGTTTCTGATGAAAGTCATTTGCTTCTGTCAAACAGTGAATGGGACTACAATGATTGTGTATAATCCTTTCATTAAATTTGCTGGAGGACTAAAGTTACCAATAGGTTCAAGACAGAGTAACAAAACCTGGGAATTTCACAGCAGAAAGTAGAGTAAGATCTCCTTGCAAAAGGTAATATGTGAGCTACAGATTCTTACACAGTACACCACAAACTAATAGCTGCAAACTGATTCCTACTGAGTCATGACACTACAACCATGGATAATCTCCCCTCTTCCTGTTTACAGTTCTCCTAGATCCCTGAGTGCACATAACCAGCAAGGTGTTTTCACTCTGCCACCAGGCTCATCATTTATATAGTACTGTTTCACATAGGACTCTCATTTTATAAGGGGAGAGAGAAGAAAAGATTTCTCAGTTATATGTCTCTGAGGATAAATGCAGATTTTCCTGTGGAGGATGAATTACCAGAATAAATGCTTTCTAGAGAAGGAAAATAGCTGTTCTATTGCAGAAAAAGGTTCTTTCAGAAAAGAACTCAAGACTACAATTCAAAGTGCATTAGGATCCACAGCAGGGGATGCCACCAGCTGTGCATCCGACAAGGAAGGAATAGAGATGTTTTGGCATAATTTTTGGATCTTTCACAGTGGGATTTGAGAATCTGTTGGGAAATACACATTAGTTTCAGAACCCCTGTAAACACCTCAGTGTAGCTCTTGAAAACTGAATGAAGCATTCAGGCTTTGGAAAGATCAGAACAACTTTTAAACGTTTATATTTGGCCACATTTTAAAGAATCACAAAGAAAAAAAACTAATTGGAAAGGACCTCAGGAGGTCTCTACTTCGATCTCCTACTCAAAGGAATGAAGGTTAAACTGATAGGTGGATTAGGCTGCTCAGGACCTCTGTCCAGGCAAGCTCTGAGTACTTCAAGGAACAGAGATCCCAACACCTTGCTGGGTTCTGTTCCTGGGTTGCAACTTTCCTTGCTACAATTTTTAACAATTTCCTCTCCTTCTGTCATTGCAAGGTCCCTTATGCAGTGGAAAACTACTGCTATTCCCCTGTCCAGGCTTTTGGGTTTTATTTTGGGTTGGTTTTCGGGGGAGGATGGGGTGGTTGTTGCTTGGTTGGGTGGTTGGCTTGTTTGGTTCTTTTCCAATCAAGTTTAATACTGTCTGTTTTCCAAGAACCTAAATGACATACAGTGAAGAACACTGGCCCCATATCCTACATAATACAAACAACACAAAACCTGGGGATGAACTATTAATTCATACAATGGTGACTTCCAGCTCAAGGGCTCAATGGTTCAATTCAGACTTTATCCAAAACTATTTGGCTCCTCTTTGAGCAGCTTGAATGAAGAGCAGCTTCTTCATGAAACATAACACTGCTATAGTAAAGAGCCTCACCACATTAAGAGCTGCAGAATGATAATACTCTTCAGCACAGATTTGTATTCTACAGCTAGGTTCTGACCACCACCAAACTGGCATCTTTCCATGCACTGCATTAGCACAGGTTAATTTTTCTTGTAGTGTTTCAGATAATGTTAGATGCATTAAGGAGATTGAATGCCTCATAGAGAAGTATGACATTGTAAAAGAGAAGACAGGAACTTCCTAATTCCAATCCCTAGACAAATATATAAGAAGATTAAAACAAAGATGAAAGTGCAAATAGCAGTCCTAAACCAACAACCCAAAATCCTTTGAAGGTATTCCAGCTGGCAACTCAGATTAGACTAGTCATTTGCTATGGTGATTTTATTTTGCCAGCCCAAAGATGGTGAGAGAAGTTGCCAGTTTCACCTCCTCTGACTGGAAGGAAGAAATTTCCCTCCTAACAATGTTAGATTGAAAACAAATAGCATTAGATTGAAAACAAATAGCATTAGATGTTATATACAGGGTATTCATGATCCCTGAACCAAAAAAAACCCAAACCAACAAAACCACAAAACCAACCAAAAAAAAAACCCCACAAAAACCAAAACAACCCCAAACCACACACAAAACACCACAAACACACACACAAATAAAAAGCAACAGAAAGCCCACAAAACAACAACCAAAAAAGTGGCAAACAAACACTTGAAGGAATAAACGAACATATGTGGACAATAGAATTTATATGGACTATGCTCCATGAGACTGGGATTCTGCAAGTAAGAAAACTGAGCCACCAGAAGGAAACAGGTTCAAACCATCAAATTTTAATGATTCCTTAAATATTACAAATATTCTTATGAGGTAAACCTATTGGAGATTAATAGCAGACTGATGCATAGAGCAGAATTATGAGTATCTGAATAAATCTGACTACTCTTTTGTTTTCCTTTTTTAGGGACTGGGGGTGTGAGGGGTACAGGAAAAATGGGTAATGCAAGCAAGTTGGATTCTGGCTATAAATCCAAAAACACTGAAAAACCCACCCAAAACACACACACACAAAGCCCCAGACCCCTCAGCCTGCACTGATACAGAGGTTGTTAGCTTTTAAAATATCAATTATTAAGTCAGTCCTGTGTCAGCACCTTTAGCATTCTTGTGCCTCTGCAACATCCATGCCCTTTCACAAGATTAAGTCAATGAATATTCAGCTCATGGTTTACTTCATGCAGTGCTTTTACCAGAGTTTATCAGCATTCCTAAATTTCCCACTTTTTACTAAAAAGAAAAACAGAACTCCTTGAGTTCTGCAGTTTTTAGGCCTAGCCAAATGCCAGCTCTTCTGAGTGCTTGGTATCTCTGGTATCTTAAAACAAGTGAAAATGAAAACAAAGGTCTCCCTGAGCAAACACATAACTTAAACACATAACTTAAAGTTTAGATTGTTATTTGGGGGGGGGGGGGGGGGGTTTTTTTTTTTTTTGGGGGGGGGTTGGGGGGGGGGTAGGGGGGTGTTGCATTCTTTTGTTTTCCTTTTTGATTTCATACTGATACAGATAGAGGACTTTGGTTGAACACAGTCTTATTTAGATTTTGATTTTAGATAATTAGGGAAGAAAAAAATACCAGAAATTNGGGGTGTTTTTTCTTTTTTTGGGGGAGGATTTGAGGGGATGTTTCTGCCCCAAAACAATTCCCTGAAGTACATAAAAAACCCTCACAAATTTCAACATCTATGGAGTGTGATGTTTCAGGTAGAAATTCCTTGGCACCACAGATCTTATGGATAGATCATCCTCTCAAAGAGTACTGACTTGCTAAAAACTGCCCTAACAGCTATCTAAAATCAACTCCCAAGACAGATAGCAAACCGCTGTGTAGCTCAAAAGATGAAGAGACTGTTCATCTGTAAAACTTCCTTGCTCAGCTTTTGTCCTCTACAAGGGAGTTGGAAAAGGTTGAGGAACAACTGCACAGAACCTTTTGAACCGGCTGCCTCAGCTTTTGTGAACGAACATTATAAACTTTGATTTTTGCAGACCAGCCATGCAAAGACGCTTGACAAGGCACTTGGTACAGAATAAGAAAGAAATCAAAAGCCACTAAATGCGGTGTCAAGACCCATCAGGCTGGGACAAGCCCAGGGAGAGATGGAAGAACTAACAGAACAGAATATAAAACCAGTTCCTTTAGAGAAGAAAGAAACCAAAGGACAAAAATGTGTTAATTTTCCTTAGAAAGACTACAGACCTCTGCTGTATTTCTTAATGTTTCTTCTTTATCTGATATTTAATTTCCACTTGCCATATTTGCCAAATTTGCTTTTATTTGCCAAATGCCTCTGATAGCATCACATTTTTGAGCTGTTGCCCAACCCTTTTCTTTGCCTTACAAAACTCAACTGAATATCTTAATTCCCATTTTCGTTCCCTTTTCAGTTCTGGTGTTGGACTTCGTTGCTATTCTTTCTGTTAATTGTGACTTTAAACAGTCCTCAGCAAGGTACACTCTGGGCAGAATTCCTTTTGTTACACTGAAGCAAGTCAACTGTAATCCCCAAAATACATAGCATGAGTGCAGTTATATGGGGCCATACCAGAAGTCCAGCAGCCTCTCTCCAACAAGATACAGAGAATGCACAGGCCAATAGGACAAAAACATGGCACACACTTGACCAGTCATCCCCTCGAGACAGCATCCCATCTTGTCACAATAAACCTGTATTTTCCTCTATTTTCAGTATCTTGAGTGTGATGTTAACTATGTGACAAATTACTCTGAGAGAACAGAAATTGCTGTCACCAAGGCAAAATTAAAATGCTGGCAGTTTAGCATCCTCAAATCCCCACTACCTGATTTCCATAACAAATTCCTAAAAGAACTGACAAATAAAAGTGTAGGATTGAGAAAGGTTTGATTTGTTTTCAAAGATAAACCAAACTGGAGTAGAATAATCAGGTTGGAGAAGAGCAACTGCACTGCCAGTAATTTAGATGGGTAAAATCCAATCTATGTGACCACAAGCCCACTACCCTGCCTGTTAAAGAATTGCAGGAAGGAATACCTAAGAAAGGAAAGTACACTGTAAAGGAGGGAAAATTCTCACAGATTAAGACAACAATTCTTTTCACTGAAAACACAAGCTGAAATTCCTCTCATCTATTCTCATTTCAGTATAACACTCAACACAGTGCTATGTTGAAAAGTTTAACCATGGCACAAAAGTTGGTCTATTGTAATAACAGTTGGGGAAGACAACCATATGACATCACTCACTGCTGGAACAACTTGACACTTGTCACAGAAACAGACGATGTCCAATTACCCAAAGTACAGACTCCCATAAATTACAACTTATATCAGCTAGTTTCAGTTATTTAGAAATGGTGTGTCTAGTCTCGGCAGTGTTTTTAGACTGTCTAAACTCTCATATCTAACTAAAGCTGAACAGGATCAGTTTCCCTCAGCAGGCGGCCATGACTTTTTAACATCTAAGCTTCAAACACAGAAGATGGGTGGAAGGGTGGGTGAAGTTAGGCAGAACCACCACCTTGGGAACCAACCTTCCCCCATCCACCTCTACCCCAAAGGAGTTCAGCAATAATACTTAGATGACTGATCAATGTACTACAACTATGAAGAAAGTAACCGCCATTCCAAGAAGCATTCTCTGTCCCCTGGGCTGGGAATTATTTCTATCACTGTGTAGGAAGCTCTTTGTCTGAAACATTATATATAATTCTGGTAGTATTTTTGTAATAAACACATATTCACAAAGAACATATGCAGAGAAGGGATATCAGCCTGATCAGACAAGTGTAGAAGTAGAAAAAAAGACTGAAAGAGATTGACTTGTTTAGCTCAGTCAAATAAAGCCTAAGAAAAGATGTAGTTGCTCTCTAAACTATGAAGAAAGAAAGCTCTAAAGAGGGAAAAGAGCTACTTATCTTAAAAGGACACTGCTGGCACAAGAACAAATGCCTACAAATACACAGCAAATGTCAGAAGAAGGTTTCAAAGCCTAAGAGGAATAACTTTCCAATAGGAATAATGGGCAGAACGTAATGACTTTTGAAATTAGAATTGATATTTCTACAAAGAGAATTTGAATCTTTGAATTTGAAGATTTAGGATTAAATGGAGGCTGATAGAAGAAAGAATTTGACTTTATCTAAATTGTGTTTTCTTGTTCTATGCTTTCATACAAGAATTACTACTCACATCTACCCTTCCTCAGCCCAGGTCACCATCCAATTTCATCTTACCCATCATTGCTTTAAGCACCTCCAAATACATCTGCTCAAGCCTTTTGTCTCAAGCTACTGCCCTGTCACTCCCCCAGTACCTCTAAGGATATTATTCCAAGGCAGCCAACAGACAAGCAAAGTTTTAGCCCAGGCATTTGTAGCTTTTCCTGAACACAGTATTCTTCTGTTGAACACTGGAGCTTCATCCTTCTTTGCAAAAAGTAATTGGAGTGGTCAGAAAGATGGAAATCTACAGCAGTTTTCCTTGCTGAATATATTTTAATCACTACTTCTAGGATTTTCTTGGCCTGACCCCAAGAATAACTTCTGTAGCCGAGAAATCTGCCTACACAGCAATTCTTACAGTACAGACATAAGACTGCTGGTCCTAGGCAAGCTGTTACCAGCACAGACAGAAAAAAATAATGGGAAGGTGCTTCACCCTTACATTTGGCTGTGTTAAGGGGCATCTCTCATCAGAACATGACACAGGGAGGGCTTACTCACATGGCTGGTCTTTACTTGTGCGAGTAAGCCACTGATGCTTAGCCTACAACAGTTCAGCCCAGATTGCATGTCACAGTCTCCATGCAAGTCCACCCATTTTTGTCACTGAAAAAGCATGCTGCGTTGTGCAAAATCTTTCCACCACTATTACCATTTAGCAAGAGATACTCTCCATTGCTAGGTTTGTGTCTATTTTTGGATGTAACCTAAATATTGAATGTCAAGTCACAGAGAGGTCACTACATTCTGAATGTAGAAATATCTTGAAGGCTTTTTGTGTAGCACAATGGGCAACACAAGCAAATGAAAGAACTCTAACAATCCATGGCCACATCATGACCCCATAAATAACTCAGCACTACAACCCCAGAAATTCTCAGTGAACTGCTGCTTACTTTAGTAACCCTACTAGTGTCTTTGTCTCTAATAGAGCACAGTAGCAGAGCACTGTAACATGCTATTCACTTAGCTGTCACTTATAGCTACATTGCAGAAAGACATAGCAAAATGCTGAGATACAATTACAGTTTACTGTACTGCTATTATGGCCATACATAACTATTTTTAGCTCTACCCTAAATGGAAAATATAAAAGCACAAAAGGGCCTCATGTGTCTGCATATGCAAAAATGATTCAAGCCTATCATTTAACATTAACAAAAGAATACCAATAATAAAGAAGTTAACCTAAATTTTGAAACTCTATTTCATTTCTGGAATTTCAATTAACTTTTAATATATGTAGATTTTTTTTCTATCTTCCAGGAACTAAATCTGTCATCAACCCCCAGTTAAAACAAACAACAACAACAGCAACCACCAGGGATATAGAACCATAGAATAGTTAGGGTTGGAAAAGACCTTAAGATCATCCAGTTCCAGCCCCCTGTCATGAACAGGGAAACCTCACATGAGACCACGTCACACAAGGCTCTGTCCAGCCTAGCCTTGAACACTGCCAGGGATGGAGCATTAACCTCTTCTTTTGGCAACCTGTTCCAGTGCCTCACCACCCTCACAGTAAAAAACTTCCACATTTAATTTCTGCTATAAGTGTAATTTTTGAGTAATTTCCAGTGCCTTAAATTGTAACCATGGGGTTGCTCCCAGTGCCTTTTAAACATGTGATGCTTTCTATATATTCCATTTGTATTCTTAGGAAGCAATACAATGATCCCTGGTCAGAAGTTCCAATGGTCACTTATGTTTGTATTTTTAACTCCAAATGAGTCAGTCTAAAAGCACCTAAAGACAAAATTTAGTCAACTTCCAAACTTAAGTTTCATTTTTTACTGAAACTCCTGTTAGTAAACATTAAAAAATTATAACTTTGTTTTTAATACAAAATGAGTAAAAATACTGCACTGTCATTAATAAAGTGACAGTGACCTTTCTGCATCGCAATCATGTTTAACTCCGCACGGATTTGGATGAAGGAATAGTTTGCAAGAACAAGTAACAGTTCTCTTTCTCACCTCAGATGACTGGAAACCATTTCCCAAGCATCTCTAAATAATTATACTTGATTTTCAATCTATGTGAATCTAAAGCATGTACAGACATGAGAGTGCAAAACCTGCAGCTTCTGCCTACTCCTGATTATCTGAATACTAATGCCATTTTAACGACTTGCAAATTTTGCTAGAAACATGCAAATGGTATATATACACATATACACGTGTGTGTTGGTTTTCTAGTATACTAGCCACAGGAACCATCAGCATCAAATTAATAATAACTGGCATCATTTTGTTTCTAAGGATAGATGCATTTTCACAGTCTCTGCCTCTACTCCCCTCCTCAGCTCAATCCTTGAAGAGCCTTCGGGCTTTCTGCATATGTCACATCTTTGGTTACCCATCTCTGCATATTAGGAGCTAAGGAAACAAAATTGCCAAAGATGACATTTGGGATTCATTTCGCCCATTGTCAAAAGCTCCTAAAAAGGTGTCTTATATTTCAAGGTGAAAAATTCACCCAAATGACCAAAATAAATACAGTGCCATGTGAGAAGATATGTTTAGGCTGTTCTCATTACAGAAAGCAGAGATACTTTGGCATTTTAATTATTATTCAGTCCGTCAATGTGTTGGTAACCTGAACTTCGAGATCTCACTCCACAGGAACACAAAAATTTGTTATGCCAGGCTTTTTGTTTATATCACATTAATATTATAAAGTTTTGCAGTTAACCACTCTCCAGTCAAGGATACACCCCCATGACGCTATCAGGGTTCTTGCAGGCACCTCCAGAGTTAAAAGGCTGCCAAAAAGGTTTTTAACTTCTCATTAAAAATACTCTAACTCAGCCTTTTCTCAGATCCTCGGAGTAATCAATGATATTCCCAAAACTACACAATGATAGTCCCAAAACTACACTAATGCATTAGGTACAAATTCTTCTTTACATCCTGCCAACTGCTATTTTCCTGGGTCCTATAATTTCTCATTTGAATACATTAGATGTTTCTGTTTCTTCAAGATTTAGTTATGTTGCACACATCCCTTTGCATAGCAAGAGACCCAGGATGTGCAACCCTCTACCACTATAGAGAACAGAACATAAAATTGATTACGACTTTGATTAAACACTAGGTAAGCCATTATGCATAAACCAAATCATAAGTATTGGAGAAAAGATCTTTCCTTGTCAGTAGGATTTACATGGAAAAAGTGTTCACTCATTTTGTGAAGGAGAAGGGAAACAAAACCAAAACCCCACAACCCACAAACCTATTTTACATTGCCAACAGATAAATGAAAGAAAGCATGATAAATTAATTGCAGTTAAAAGCAAACAGGAACCTTTATCTTGAACTAGTGAAAGCTTACTAAAAATCACTACTTGGAAATTCAAGAGTTATAAAAAGAAGTGCTATATACTTGAGTATGTATTTGATTATCCAAAGAAGCTGCTGAACCTACCCTTACATCAGGGTCTGGAAAGAGGCTGGCCATTTACATGTATTTAAAGGTACAATAATGATTTCAAAAATAAAACCATAATGGTTACAGGTTTAGGACAACTTCTAATAATTACAAACTAGAATACAAACAACCACACAAGGCAGATTATACCACATCTGTCTAAACATGGGTTCTTACATTTTCCTTAGAAACATTTGGAGCTGTTACCAGAGAGTACTGGCCTGGACGGAGCCAACTGTGATTAGTTGCTGTTAAACACACCAAGAAAATTTGATAGTCTGCAGGCTAAACATCTTAAAACTTCACCAACTCACAGCACTTATTACAAACACAGATGGTGTCATTTTGCATATAAGAAAACTGAATCTTGGACAAGTGATGCATCAACACCCAAAAGAACAAACCTGCAGGTATATCCCACCTTCCAGCCCTTATGCTGTGACCAAAAGAAGGGATTGTCTCCTGCAAAGTCACTCAGTAGTGTGATGAGTGACCAGAGGCTCAGAAGAGAATTCTTTTAGATATACAAAACCTATGGATTGCTTGGAAAGGGAGATGAACACTACAAATTACATGTCCTAAAGAGGGGCTGGATATTGAATTCCTGCTATTCTACCATTGGGCACTGTAAACAGCATCCTGACTCAGCAAACTACTCACCCCTCAATGAAAAAATATCAGGAACCACAGGCTCCATACAGTGTAGATCAGAAGAACACATAAATTAGAAACTAGCATGGACTTTCATCATGTCCCTGTATAGCTATCTGAAGACAACAGCTCAGCTTGCTAGATACGCAGTTTTCAGTTAAATCTCCTTTACCTTCAGTTATGTCTGAAGATCTTAAATGTTTGGGGGGGAAAAAGATCTCTTTTATCATCCTATGACCATATTTTACCCAAAGACATCTTGGCTTTAGGGAAGTTATAAGAGGAACTGAAGCTTTTCTAGGTGCCACAAAATGACACTTGCTTTCCTACAGATACCCTCATTATCTTCTCCCACAGTGACAGCAACCCAGTTTAGACACATGGCCACATGCCTGGAAATAAAGAATATGAAAGGAAGAAGTACTTACCACAAGGACAGCACTCAACCCATCACTTTGGACCTTCTGCACTTGAATGCAGGGTCCTGGCACTTGTAACCTTGAACCTCCAGGAATGTGTCCAGCATCACCATTTGGGATGCTGCCGTTACTAAGCCCAAGACCCACAGATGCCCTGTACAAGTAGGTATGAGTCAGTTTACCCACACCAGTGACCTCCAACACATCTGGTGGGAGATGGGAACTGGGAAGCATGCGTATGCTATAGCAATACTTTTCATACTCATCAGCTGGGCAGCAGCAACCAGCGCAGCAGCAAGTTTGGCAGTGGCACAACCGCACAATGGCAAGAAAGAGAAGGAATGCCGCAAAGACGAAGGAGACGCAAGCAAGGGAAACAATCAAGTAGATGTTTGTAGCATTGAGCAGTGGTGGTGGCTCCCCATTATCATCAAAATCTGGCAGTGCCTGGGGCAGGGTGTCAGCCAGCAGGATACCCACAGTCACAGTAGAGGAGAGAGGCGGATCCCCATGATCCTGCACCACCACAACCACCTTGTGCTTGAGAAAGTCGGTGGAGCGCAAGGAGCGTGTGGTGCGCAGCTCACCAGAGTGTGGTGTCAAGTGGAACAGGGAGGAGTCAGAGGAGTGGGCGATGTGATAGGAAAGCCAGGCGTTCTGTGCATTGTCTTCATCATCTGCCACCACTTTGGTCACCAGGTAGTCCTCATCAGCCAGGCGGGGCACAACTTCCACTGCTATTGAACCATTCTGGCTGGTGGGGTACAGGATGGCCGGGGCATTGTCATTCTGGTCTGAGATGTAAACATTCACAGTTATGGCAGCAGTCAAGGGTGGTGACCCATTGTCCTTGGCTTCCACTTGGAAATAGAAGCTCCTAAGCTGCTCAAAGTCAAAGGCACGTTTTGCATAGATGCTCCCATTGGCCAAGCTCACAGACAAAAAGCTGGCCAGGGCATTGCCTGCAACTGTGGAATTCCTGAGTATGTAAGAGACTCGTCCGTTCTCATCCATATCAGGGTCAGATGCTGAGACCTGGTAGAGAAAAGCACCAAGCGGATTGTTCTCCTCCACAAACACATCAAATGTGTCAGCACTGAAGACAGGGGGGTTATCATTCACATCAGAAATCTGCACCCAAAGGGTCTTCTGAGTGGTGATGGGTGGAGAGCCCAAGTCTGCGGCAGTGATGGTGATGTTGTACCCACTGATCAACTCTCGATCCAGAAGCTCACTGGTGACCAGGCTGTAGTAATTTTCAAGAGAAGGCTTTAACTGGAAGGGAAGGTTATCAGGGATCCAGCAGGTTACCTTCCCATTCTCCCCAGGGTCCTTATCCAAAACACTCAGGAGAGCTATCACTGTGCCAGGAACAGCATCTTCAGGAATGGGATTGGAAAGGGATGTAACTGTTATCTCTGGGCCATGATTGTTCACATCAGTGATCTCCACCAGCAGCTTAGCTGTACTGGACATGCCAAATGCCCCATTATCCCTTGCCTCAATAAGCATCTCAAGGAGAGGTCTCTGAACAGCTAAAATGCCATTGACTGTCACCTCCCCAGTGTATGGATGAATTAAGAACATTCGCTGCAGATCAGCAGAAGTAGTATTGCTAAAGGAATACCTGATTTCTCCATTTGAACCTTCATCTAAGTCTGTGGCATGCACTTGTACTACTAAAGTGCCACTGGGGGAGTTTTCCAAGATACTCGCCCTGTAGACTGAATGCTCAAATTCTGGTGCATTGTCATTGGTATCCAGCACCGTCACAATGACTGGGACATCACCAGATCTTGGAGGATTCCCACCGTCTTTGGCTGTAAGGACAAGTCTGTGAATGGCTTGCTGCTCCCTGTCTAAGGCTTTCTTCAGTACCAACTCAGGATATTTACTCCCATCCCCGCGTGTCTGCATTTCCAAATGGAAATGTTCATCAGGGCTCAGTGTGTAATTCTGGACACTGTTGGTACCTTCATCAAGATCTTGGGCATTGGGGAGCGTAAACCGTGCCCCGGGTGACAGGAACTCAGGCACGTTTATATGATATTCACTTAAAGAAAAGCTGGGGGAGTTGTCATTTATGTCTAAGACTTTAAATTCCAACCTATATAGCTCTAGAGGATTTTCTAACACGAGTTCATAATTCAGAAGACAGGGAGACTTTAATTCACAAAGCTGCTCTCTGTCTATGGGCTCATTAACAGTCAAAGCTCCCGTGCTGGCATTTATATTAAAATATTGCTTACTTGAACTGGCGATCATGCGAAATTTCCGAGGTAAAAGTGTAGCTGCATCTATTCCAAAGTCCTTTGCTACGTTTCCAACAGACACTCCACGTTCTGTTTCCTCTGCGATGGAATACACTACCTGCCCGTTCGCGGTGCAGCAAATAAGGCAGAAGAGCATTAGATAGACCCGCATTCTTCCTCCCCGGCTCAGCTCCCCGCAGACCGGCTCAGCAGAAACATCATCCAGAATTTCAGCAAACACCCCGAGTTCCCAGCGCAAAGTGAACGGGCACCGGGGCGCACCGACGGCAAGGCGAGAAGTTCTCCGCAAGCGCGGGAGGCGCCCCGGCTTCGCGGAGGCTCCGCGGCTCCCACCCTTCCCAAGCCGCCGGTTACCGTGCAGGGAAAGGTGACAGCTCCTCTCCGCTGCGCCCGCCGCTCTCTGTGCCCGGCGCGGCAGCTCCGCGCGTCCGTTAGACGCCACCCAGAGGCCGCGGTGTCATCTGCGCCGAGGGGGGTGGGTTGGTCGAAGGGGGGGATGTCTGCGCTTTCCCCGCCGCCGCTTCTCCCCCTCTTACTTGTTTCTTGCTTTTTAACGCCCCGACAGAGATCCGAGGGGGCTCCGCGCATGGATGCGTTTCCGTGAAGGAGAGATGCTCTCCCCTCGCCCTCCGCCCTTCCCTCCCTCTGCTCCTTGCGGGAGGGGCAGTGAGAGGGTGCGGAGCCGCACGCTGTCAGCGCACCGCGGTGGAAGAGAAACGCGTATGAGAAGTGACAGGCGTCGGCTAAACACGGAGCAGCACAGCACAGGCAGACTCCGGCTGAGCACAGCGTTTCCCAGAGGGGTTTTAAGAGCACAATTCAAGGAGGCAGCTGGCTCTACCCCTGTGAAACTTTAAAATAAAAGAAAGCGAGGAGGGAAGGAAAAGAAGAAAAAAAAAAGGGGGGGGGAGGAAGGGGGTTGGAATAAATTAAAAATAAAAGGAAGATGAAAGCTGGAAAAAAGAAAGGAGAAAGCCTCCTTCCTCCTTCGCCTTCTGGACAAAGTAAATTAAAACGGATTATCAGAGACAGGGATGTCTCCTTCGACTCTCCCCAGTTGGATCACTCACAGCCACAGATAAGCCCTCATCCAGCCCACCAGAGCAGGATGGGGATGGCTCCGGTGGGCTGCTGCAGTGGAATTACTCTTAAAGAAGTAAATATTGGTGCCATAGAGATGTTGGCTTCAGGACATGCCCAGAACTGTGGGGACAGATGATCTGATCCCACACAGAGACAGCAGATTACAACTGAAAAAGATAAAATCTGATCTCTCTGCTCCCCTGACTTTTTGCACCACGGGCACTGTTTGTAACTGTGGCTGAGGAGATGGAGAAAGCATTTCCAAATATCCCCCTGAAAAGCCTTCCTGAAATGACCTTCAGCAGCAGTTTACACAGATGGGCTCAAGCCCTGACAACATCTGCAGTCTCCTCCACTTCCAGCTTCCTTCTGTGAGAGCTTGTTACCATGAGATCCTGATTGCTCAAAAGCTATAAATGTATGACAAGGACAAATCTTAACTCTTCTTGCATTCATTGTGCTTTATGCAGCTGAGAATTTCTAAGCAAGTGAAAAAAGTACATTTCAGTTATACATAGTATCAGGGCCTTTCAAAACAGGAGAGAATTGGGAGCATAGCCAGAAGTTGTACATTAAATAATAATACCAAAAAAAACCAATACATCTCTTTACATCCTCACAACTCAGCAAAACCTCACAGTGAGGTTCCCATCCTGCCTGCACTGGAGTGGGCCTTGGTCAGTACCTGTAGATAGTATTACTTTTTCATTCTAGACACCCCTGGCAGTACCCAAGTGTTGCATTTTACTTCTACTGCATTGATGTTCCAGCCATTAAAGCTACAGGAGCTGGGAGTGCACCCACCTTAATTCACACACTAGGTAAATTTTTTCAGTGGACCATTGCATACAGTATACAATGTAAGTATTTACTATACACTGTTACCTTGGTGGGTTTGTCCTCGATTGCTAACTGCAGAAATCCCCAGTTCCCACCTAATTACTATAAAACTGTCATCTGGACTCTCACTATCCCAAATTCGCCCTGAGCTCCTGTTCTGCCAACATACAATGTCTTCTACAAGGTATGAAACAGTTGTTAGCTTTACTGCTCTGTAGTGACACACAGACATAAACACCCTGAATCAATACAGTAACACCTATCAAGGCTACAGGAAAGACTGATGAATTTCCTTTAACATTGGCCTGCAGTGAAGGTAAATCTGTCCCCTGGGAAGGCCAGGGCAGCCGGGTGTTGGTGACTGAAAGACACACACCGGTAAAACACACAACAGCCTTTGCTCATCCTTCTGTGACTGGGTTTGCAACAAAGAAATCCAATAATTCTGGGGCCAAGATCCTCCTGCTGAACACATAAACCCTCTCAAAGGCAGGTTTTCTATAAATCTTCATACTATAATAGCAAGCTGTAGTTGGGCATACCACAGCCTGAAATACCAGCAGCATTAGCAGAAACTGATTGATACACAACGGCCAAAACCAAAGCAATCACACATTTGCCTCTTCCCTCACCTTCGGAGAAGTATCTGGCAGCCTACCTCAAACCTGCCTTTAAATCATTCCTTTACTGCTCATTTAGCATCAAAATAACTTCTTCAGCTTTATGATACATCTAATTTTGTAGCATTGCCTAATGCTTCTTTAGAGGGCTCAAAGGGAACAAGCTATCCATTCTTTTTAAACGTTTTTAAACCTTACAAACTTGCTTTAATATTTGCACATCCCTTGTCCTGTTGTCTCCTTTTCTCCACTCTCACACTTACTTTGCCACCCTTCCACCTAGCCTCTCTTTTCAGGCTCTCCAATCTCAAAGATCTTTCCATCTTAAGTCGCTTCCCCTAATTACGTTATTTGCACAACAGTCGCATGAAACATCACCAATGGAAACACTTCCCTTGGTATTACAGCTTGTAATGGTTAAAACGCCTCATCCTTTATGTCATTTTGCCTTAGTGTGTCACAGCCAAACCGTTTCCTATCCTTCCCAGGGCTTCCCTCATTCTTAAAGCTGGTTTGACTTGAGGAATTCAACGCTTGGCGATCCCAGGCAGAGGCCGGAGCTCTGAGATCTCTCTCAACACCACACAAACCCTCTCACCCCTTCTCGCTCTCAGAGAGCTTCCACCACACCCTTCTGCCCGAGAGTGCTGCATTAACACCGCCTAAGAACCTCCCCATGCTCTTGCTCCCGCCCCGTCTTATATTTTCAGCCAGTCATTCCCTGGGATAATAAGACGTCATGAGTCCGACCGTGCACAGTGTGCTTAAAACAATGGCAGCGAGCAGAAGGGACTGGTAAGCCAACAAAGGAGGGAAGGGAAGGTGAGTAGAGAGAATAGTAAACCGGGGTTATCTCGGAGCTACAGAGCATACGGCTGCAATACACGCGTACCGAGAAGTGGGAATATCTCAGGGCGCCCACCGGTGCTAAACTAGAACACAGCTTCAGCGACAGACAGCCGGAGGGGCTGGATCCGCCCGAGGGAGCAACAGCGGTAACTGCCCCCGGACCCACCGGCAGTCCTGGCTCTTTATCTCCGCCTGGAGGGAGCAGGTGAAGAGCTCCTACTCTGACAGGAGCCCGGGAGTAAACAGGACCTGCCTACGGGACACAGCAAAGCGGAGCTTCTCCTTGGACGGAGCCCAATTAGCCAACGCGGAGCCGAGGATGGAGGTGTAAGATCCCCACTACCGCCTTTCCTCGGGGGCCCCCCAGGACGAGGAGGAGCGCAGGAACGGCGGTACCTCAAGCAGCCCGAAACACGGCGCTCCTCCCTCCCGGGGTCCCGCCTGGCAAGCAGTCCGCCGTGCCTCCCGTGGGAGCCGTTACCCGTGGGAGCGAAGCAGCTTCGCTATTGCTCCCAAAGCTCTGCCCTCCGTTTCTGCGGGGGCTGACAGAGAGGGCAGCAATGTCAGGATACTCTTCAACAAGCCACAGGCGCTCGCAGCGACTACGTGTAGGGACAAAGGGAGACAAACTGACTAAAAGGAACCCGGGAGAATAATCTCGTCTGCAAAGGATTTCTAGATTTCAGCGAAGCCCGGGAAAATCCTCATTAACCACACCAAGCCACAGAAATACAGACCCAGAACGTGCTACTGAGTATGTCGTCTCTTAAACGCGAGGACGTAACATCGGTCGATTTACCCTGAGTGGCTCTGAGGAAGCTGCCGGGGAAGACGACAGCAGAGACAGCCGGCTCGGCGGACCAGACTCGCTCATGCTGCGGAGCAGCTCTGAGCCCAACACCCGGCGTCTCCAACAGCTTCACTGAGCGTTCCCCTGCCTGCAACATCCGCAGTTGCGAGGCTGCAACACAGCCCCCGGCCGCCTCGGTGGGGTGGGCGCTGCAGCCGCCGCTCTGCCGCGGAAGCGCTGCCCATCGCGTTACGCCAACAGCAGCGCTGTTCACCAGCGTCATCCTCCAAACCAAGATGGGGCGGGATAAGAGGAGAGCCTGGGCTTTCAACGATCAAAAACCCTGCGCTAACTTGGTATCTTCTATTCAAGGCACTGACTAAATATTCTAGCGCCTTCTGCTAACGATTCCCTCCCAGACCATGCTAAGAAGTAAAAGCATCCACGAGCTCCGTTTCTAAATTCAAGATTGCTTTATGTTTCTGAGAGAAATACAGAAATATTTCCTGGCAGTGTATGTCTATAGCAAATCCCCTTCAGATCTTCAATTCATTATTGCATCATAGAAGGCAAGAAAAAACACGGAATCCAACGCCTCTACTGCCCCAACGATCAGCATTAAGAGATTCTACATCACCCTTAATCATCGTCCAAGGAAACGAGGTGCTTTCCACCCCGGTGTTTTTCGATCCATTTCTACCTTATAAATGGAACCAGAAAATTCGCGCTTTGCTCTTCCTGCCTTCCATGCCATCCATGTGAACTAAGGGAAGAAAGCAACAGCTCTAAAACTGCGGGATAAGCCTTGCTGCTCCCAGGGGAAGATAGTTCGCGCATACTGAAGAGGCGATGACTCATTCCCCCTTAAGCACATGAGCAATCGGACTTGGTCAAAGGAGACTAGAAAAACAATCCCAAGCAAATACACAAAGAACTCAAACGTAAAGCGATCTGAAGTAGATGCAGAATGGAAAGAGAAATTTGTAGGACACACTCCCGTTCTTCTGTGGATGAGAGGGAGATAACCCACTCCTGTGATTTTTCCAAGACGGACACAGAATCACAGGTTGGAAGAGACCTCAAGGTTCATCTGGTCCAGCCTTTCTTGACAAAAGATGACCTAAAATAGATGACCTAGCACACTGTCCAGCCGAATCTTAAAAGTTTCAACACTGGCGAATCCACCACTTCCCCGGGAAGATTATTCCCATGGATTGTTGTGCTTATTGTGAAAACTTTTCCTCTAGTGTCCAACCTGAATCTCCCAGGCAGTAACATGTCCCAATACCCCTCGTCTTTTCCATGTGACTCCTTGTAAAAAGGAGGTCCACATCTACTTTGTGCCCACCCTTTAAATACTGGAACATGGTGATAAAGTCTTCCTGAGCCTTCTTTTCTCAAGGCTGAACAAGGCCAGCTCTCTTAGCTTTTCCTCATACAGCTTCTCAGTTCTTGTATAATTTCTGTGGCCCTTTTATGGACTCTTGCCAACCTGCTTACATCTTTTTCATACAGCAGGGATCAAAACCGGACACACTATCCCAGGTGTGGCCTGACAAGCACTGAGTGGGATGACTTCTTTTTTTGTGCCGGTGGTGCCCTTGTTGCTGTTCCCCAGCATCCTGTTGACTTTCTTTGCTGCAGCTGCACACTGTTCACTCCCATTGAGCCTGTGTCCACCAGAACTCCCAGGTCTCTTTCCACAGAGTTGCTCCCCAGCCGAGTAGATCCCAGCCTCTGATGTGCACCCACAAACACCATTCTTGTCATCTTGGAAACAATGATCTACAAGTTTGTTTAGTCACCTTTCATCTAAAACACTTCTATTAGTACAAATCCAACAAAATATACGTTCACAAAGGAAATACATTGCATTACAGAAGTCACTTTGCCATAAAACTATGGTAGTTTCACAAACAGACGTCCTTGGTGACTTGAGCAAGTAACATGAAAGAATAATACACAAGTACTGCTTGTTCTTACTACTCCATCAGCCCTACAGGCATTGGTTTTACACTATAATGAAAACTAAATCAGATATAAGATATCGCTTTTCCCGGTGCAAGTTCTATCCAGTTCCTAACATCGAACAAGAAACACTAAACATGACCCTGAACACTTAAGAGTTGATTCAGTGCATGGCCAGGATCAGCTCCTTGTATAACGTTATTAAAACAACCTGGTAATTAAGCGATCACACTCTACAGAGAGAAATCAATGTGGAAACCAGTACAGACATTTTTTTTCTCGCTGAATCTGTTTCCCTGCTACTTCTGCTGGGAGAACCAAACGTTTCTACCCACCATCTCCAGCCTACTTGGGATAGAGACGATCTCACCTCCACTTCTCCCTTAACCACACCTCCTCCCTTTCTGGACTTCCACCAGCTTTCAACTCTCCTGGGGTAGAACAGATGCAAGAACACCACAAACACGGTGGGACAGAATAGCAGGGGCATGCTGGGGAGCATTCCCTCCCCAAACAGCTCTCCACAGAATTCTGCATCTCGCTCCACTTCCCTCATGCTTTAAACAGACTTCCAGAAGCAGAAGAGTACTCAGAACCTTCAGCAAAAGTTCTGACCCTCCCCGCACACCATACCTGTCACATGACGTAGTTCAGCTTCCTAAAATTCGTACAAAACACGAACCAGCCAGCTTCTGAAGCAATAAAACCCCGAGGGAGCCGTTATGCAGCTGAACACAGTATTTATCAAACCCAAGAGTAAACACACCTGGTTTCCAAAATAACTAGTGCTCTAATTGCAGATAGCTTGAGGGAGCAACCGAACATCTGGGCACACTCCAGATGTTGAAAGACACTAAAAAAGGGAAATGAAAGATCTGTATAGCCAACACTGTCATTTGATGACAAATAATTGGGGAAAAACTCCACAACCTACTGCCATAAAAATGTGAGTAAATATAACGTCCTATACAGGAGAAATAAAAGAAATGCACCCGAAATTATTACGAACTGATAAGATAGCCAAACAGTGAAATTTCAAAAGGGAAACACACATGTCAAAAGAGGATAGGATAACTATGGCTAAATCAACAACAAAAAAAACACCTAACACTAACAGTGCAAAAATACTACCACAGAAAAAGCGCTTTGATACCTCAATTATCCGATGAAAGTGATGAATAAACACAACTATCAGAGAGAAAGGAAGAAGAAATGAATAACAATAATTTGCGAATACACTTACAGCGCCTGAAGCAAAAAGGGAGAGAGAAGGACCCTTCCTAGCAGAACCGTTCTCTGCTGAGGGGCCAGTAGGCAGCGGTGGGAAGTTGGGGCTGAAAACCATCAGGTCGCTCTTGCCCGCACCGTCCGTCACGCACA